>JAGDQP010053645.1:0-13515 GCA_022664845.1 Lepisma saccharinum
CAGGATTTTGCCCTGGTGTAAAAAAATAATTTAAGATAATATTTTTAATTATGTTTTTAGGTTTTATATATCTAGGGCGTTGTCAATTTTATTGTTGGTCCAACGCCGTGTTGGCCTTACGCGGTGCTAATCCATGATACAGTTTTTTACAAAAATTATTATTTCACAATTACTTCATTATTATCAAGATTTGTGTTTTACCGTGTTGGTCGTACGCCGGATATTATTGTTGGTCTAACGCCGTGTTGGTCCAACGCAGTCTTGTTTCCGTGTTGGTCCTACGCATGTAACCCGATGAAGATATTCACCATTAATTTTTATTCCCACTTCATCCCAGTTTAAATTTTGGAACACTCTCTCCAGGACCGCACAAAACAGTTTTGGAGAAACTGAATCTCCTTGCCTTACCCCTTTTCCAACTTTAAATTTTTCACTTTGTCTAATGACAGATGTGGCAGTGGAGTAAACTTTTCACAGTAACTTGATGTATGCACTTTCGATGCCTTGATGTTCAAGTGATTTAAGTACTGATGCCAAGGAGACCGAATCGAAAGCCTTTTCAGAATCTATGAATCCCAAACATAGTGGAAGTTCATATTCATTAGTCCTTTCCATAACTTCATTCAGTGTTTGTATATGGTTCATTGTATTAAATCCACGACGAAATCCGGCTTGTTCCCTTCCCTGGCTAAAATCTAAGCCTCGTTCAATACGATTCAAAATAATTTTGGTGAACATTTTGTATAGAACTGAAAGTAAACTAATTGGTCTGTAGTTTTCCACGCGTTCTTTGTCCCCTTTCTTGTGCAACAAATATATATATATATATATATATATATATATATATATAGATGAGCTCCTGCGTAGCCTAGTCGGTAGCGCGCTCGACTTCAATGCGAGCGGTCCTGGGTTCGATTCCCGATGGGGGCTCAAATATTTCGGTGTTGACCCAGCATCGTGAGGACAATTGGGGAGCTGCTGTGAATAAAAGACAGTGGCGATCACAGTGAGAGCTTCGGCTCTCCTCTCCCAACCCGTTTGGTCAGCATGGGAGCAGTAGACCAACTCCTCCCTTCGGGGAGAGGCCTCATCCACTAGTGGATTGAATATGGCTGTGATTTATTTTATATATATAGATATCACTACACAAAGGAAAGCCGGAAGGGCAATTTAAGGTAAATTTATGATAAAAAAGTAAGGAAGTTACTTAAAAACTTATTTGTACCATAGAAAAAGCACACACGTAATAATATTCACATTGTTTTTCGCGATATTTCGGTGTATATTACCGTATTCCTGCTAGTAGAAGAAAGGACGAACATGTGGACTGAACAAAAGACTAAAACTACAGTGGCGACACGTAGCGGATGACGCACCGAGTTTTGAGAGCTGTTGACTGCTGCACAGGGCTTGGATTTCCGGAGCTTGGAACAATTGACAACTGTACAGTGTGTAAGTTCGGGGTGGAATTGTGGGAGGAAAAGTGTTAAAAATGCAGAGCAAACGGGAGGTTTCGAGTTATTGAATGTTAAGGCTAGGATTAATTTTCGCGCATCCTCTAATCTTAGAAATATCTTGGTCCGTACGAATCCTTCCTCCCTACCACCCAAAACCGGCGCCCATATGCAAGAGACCAAGATGGAGGACCTGTTCCATTTTCATCGCTTCTCCCACAGTGGTCCGTACGAACTAATCCCAAGAGTACATGCCACACCTTTAATGTAATATACATTCTCGCCTACAAATTCTGTGATTCCTTTTATGTGTGGAAAACAGGTGGTGCTCTGAACATTCGTATTAACAACCATCGTCACTTTTGCACTATCAACAAACCGGATTTCCCAGTATCCTTGCACACCGACTCTCACAACATTAATTTTGATCTGGCTTCCCTGGTTGCCAAATACGCGTTTTGCCCCCTACGACCAGCACCTCAACACGCCGCCTGTGGGAGGGGGCCTTTATTCAGAATTTAAGCGCGAAAATGTATCCTGGACTTTACTTTCAATAACTCACCCGTTTTCTCTGCATTTTCAACACTTTTCCTTCCACAATCCTATCCAGTACTTACACATTGTACAGTTCTCAATTGTTCCACGCTACATTCAGCAGTCAACTGTTCTCCAAACGATGCGCCGTCCGCTACGTGTCGCTACTGTCGTCCTCTTTTGTTCTATCCACGTGTGTGCGTCTCACTTCCTCTACAGCAAGTCTACGTTATTAATAACGAAATGTTGCAAAAAACTATGTGAATATTAGTGTTATGTACGTGTGTGTGTTCTACGGAACAAATAAGCTGTATTTTCTTTATTTTTTATCATAAATTTACCTTAAATTGCCCTTCCGGCTTTCCTCGGTATTAGTTATATAAAGAAAATCATTCGGTACATGGGATTTACTGGAGCAATCGACTTGGCGTAAACGAATTATTGTTTGCTAGCTCAAAGCTGTCCCATTCATATTCATTTCGACCTACTTTTACTTCAGAGAATTTCTGGGAACCTCCTAATTCAGTTTTTCCAACCCTTTGTAGGCTGCGGACTTCCCCTGCTCCTACAATCAAAGAAAACATTATGCCTACAGAATTAACAAGCTCTTCTTTATGTAGCTATGACCAATGGCAAACGCTGTATATCTTATTGCAATCCTGCACTAAACAATAAATAATAATAATAACGTAAGTAATGGTTTTATTATAGACAAAATCAAGGCGCTCCCGTATAAATTCAAATTATCTTATAACGTATCCAAAAGAGTTAAAAGTCATAGGAACAAAATGGAGATTGTGGCCGTCAATTCTTTTCATATCTTGCTCCAAAGTAGAGGTCTTCAGATGCAGATTTCGTTCTATATCAATTCTGTTTCTATACTATTTTTAATGTCAACAAGTACAGACACTTTTGACTCCCACAAGTAAGTAGTTGCGGAAGTTATCAAGCCTTTCTGAAAACATCAAAATACAAAGACCGCGCATGTAAGTCCAGTAAAAACAAACTGGGAAGCATCATCTTCAAAGAGGTATCGCAGGACAAATTCACAAGTTGGTTTTCTTCATTTGGCTACAGCTCATTTTCGTTGTAAACCGGACAGTAAACTCTTAAGCTGGGAACCCAAAGAAAGCAGATGTTCCTCCTGCATTTGGAAGCTCTGTTTTACTTACCGACAGAAAGTCGTTCAACATGGGAAAGGAATAGCATTCCTTATTGTCGAATCGGCGAATTTCTTTTTTTTTTCTTTCAAACTGTGACCTCTATTTTGTCTTGCTCTGAAAATACTGACACTGGAACCTTGGAGAGTTGAATTTAATGTATGATCTGTATTCAGAAATGACAAAATATCTGACAAATAAGCATGTGTCGAAAGCCATGAGAAGTCAGTTAAGCTGCCCTTTAGTTTTGGTCCCAATTCCGAATCAATCAGAAAAAGTCAGAACTCTTCTACGAGATTACCAGCGTACCTCACAATGTAAAAGTAAATATTCATGATCACTTCCTAAATCATTACACAATGCAGCGAAAATTCTGGAGTTGAAAGGACGATCCTTGATAAAGTTCAGATTTATAACGAATTCATCAAAAGCATCTTTCATCTTGGATGACATTCAACGTATGACCAGTGCTTGACGATTTATTTTGCAGTCCACTTGGCAGAGGATCCAACAGCCTGGGCACGTGCAAAAAGTCCTTTTTGTTTTCCTGCAATTGCCCGAGCACCATGTGTACTAATCCCAATATGTTTCGGCTTATTTTCAAGGATAAAATTATTAAGAATGTTAGACAAGACATTTGCAGTTGTATGTAATGGCAGTGTTTCAGAAATCGAGAAATGTTTGTTACGGATCCCAGGTTGGGAAACACTGCCCTATCTCCTTTGTGGAATCCCTTGTGTACCCATTGCGGAATTTTGAAATATGAATTTATGATAGTGCATATTTAAAGTCGGTGACGGTACCATGCCGCTTCTACTCTACTGTTTATAGTACTGGAAATACGAAGCTCTAAAGTTCATTTTCCCACGCACAGACACGAATTGATGCCAAGCAAGTGGTAGCATTCTACTGTTTCTCATTCCGTCGTCACAAGATTTCTTCCAATCCTGTTTTCCTTGCTAATCGCTCATTCTGCATATGTATACTGAATTTGAAAACTCGAAATACTACTAGGCATTGCTTCCAATATGCAAATTGAGGAGTTTTTACGGAGGGGGATGAAATGTTGTTCATAGGGGGGGGGGGGCAATGAATATTATATATGCGACGAGATACAGATTCAGAAAGGGGATTTCCCACTCATCCCCCGTTAATTTGCACAGGGATTCGCGGAATTTTTGGAAACTGGGTCCACATTCCGTATCTCCTATACTGCATAACTAACTAGGCTAGTTTACGTTATGTTAAAACTGTTTTCGTTACTTTACGCCACACAGCAAAAAATGGATCTGTTAGCTCAACAATTTTCGGTGTCCTAGGGCTATCGTCACTTAGATCCAACACAATAAAACTGTGTCGATTTCGGTGATCAAACACAATGTAAGTGTTGTTAATGCTGATCTAACATAATGGAGAGTGTGTCATAACAATGTTAAACAACAGTCATAACTACAACAGTGCTAAACCACCGAAATCACACAACGTACAAACGGTTAACTCAGCACTCACCATATGGGCTGCAACTCGAGTGCTACCCGTCCCGTCCTACCTTTGCAGAAACAGGCTTTCAACCCGCTGTCAAATCGGACTTGGTCTGAAATTTTGCGTTTAGTTCTCTTTCTAGGATTTTGGTCTTGATAAAACAATCTCCGGATCATCTTCGTCAAAGATGTATTTTGAGCTTCGCAATGTTCCTTAAAGCACCTTTCAAATGCCTAGCTCTAGCATGCGCGATAGAAAATAACTGTTGTTGTTCCAGGAATTCATCGTCATAAACTGTTATCCGATGCAGGTCATCTTGAGAACGCTGTCGGGTCACAGGAACTCTGTTATTGTGCACCTGTCTACGAATATTATTTCGGTGTAATCTACAACATTGAAATTGAGCTGATTTGGCTGAAACTTGCGTATTGTTGCCTCAGGAGTTGAACTTGCAGCATATATTTTTGTGTGGCTTTTTGGGGAACATTGTGCCGTTCATCACAAAGCATTTACGACACGCTATTTTGGATGAACCCAAAATGCGTTTTTCTTCAGAACAGGAATGACTATTATTTTATTGTTCGTCTAGGTTTTTTCTTTCTAGAGTGAAAAGTTCTTCGAGCAGCTGCTTATTTTACATAGGCGTTTTAAGTGAATCCACATGGGCGCATACACTCGCACGATAAAAATAGATGGATTCGAGTCTGAAACGTAGTTACGGAGAATACGGTACGCAGTCGTGAGCCAGCGTACGTGGTTTACAGGTCCAGAGATACTTGCAGAAATATCAGAGGAGCATTGTCATGTAATGATGACACGGCAGATTCTGAGTAATAGTTTTGATCTTTTCTTATATCAGAAGCATCATCTCGTAAGTCTGTTTCAATTGCTTCATACTGTGCGATGGGTTGTGTGGACATTTCCTAATCGTTTCCTTGTGGAACGAACAAAACCAGCCCGACCAGGTGTATTTTCCGTCAAGTTCTTAAATCAGATGTCTCAATGCAAACTCATTTGTTTGAGTTGGCAGATGAACAAATGAACTGGACGTTACAATAAACTTTCTAATCGGCACTTCATTCCATTTTTATTTTCCGTGTTAGTAGCCTTTCCATACGATCCGATTCATATCATGGAAGCTAAGTCGAACTCATTTAGACACAAATAGTCCCAAGCCGGCCGGGTGCTCGTGCGGTCTGCGGCGATAGGCCAACGGTTCGAAGGTCCCGGGTTCGAGTCCCTGCAGAGGCATGGGTGTGGATTTTAATAGCTAAGGGGCGAATCGTGACGGACCCAAGTCCAAAGTTACCAGACTGGCCCATATAAAAATAGTTTATATATATATATATATACAAATATGTTTACCAGCTCAAAACATCGAATGCTAAGTTGACTGATGAAATAAATAGAAGATGTAAAATGGCGTGGAGTTCGTTTGGAAGACTAAACTTTATTTTCAAAAGCAAACTACCAATGTGCCCGTCTATAATAATCAATGTGTCTTACCTGTGATGATGTACGGCTGTGAAACTTGGACATTGAATGCGCAAACGACCCAAAGAGCAATGGAGAGATGCATGCTAGGAATAACCAGAAGGGACAGGAAGACGAATGAATGGATTCGCGCACAAACAAAGGTAGAGGATGTAATCAAGACTGCGAAGAAGATGAAGTGGAGATGGTCCGGTCACATAGCTAGACGAACAGATGGAAGGTGGACAACAAATGTACTACAGTGGATTCCTAGAGAAAAGAAACGACCGAGACGACTGCAAGATGGGTAGATGAAATCAAGCGTTTTTCAGGAGCTACATGGATGAGGATTGCAGCAGACCGAGATATGTGGAAAGAAAAGGGGGAGGCCTTCATCCAGCAGTGGACAGAAAACGGCTGAATATGATAATGATACACAAATAGTCCCAAATGGAAACAGCAACACCCTCTCCTCCAGATTTCGGTGTTATATGACCGCTGGTTCTGAACAACACATACGACTTCAAACTGATGTTGTGTGAAACCAATGCACACTTGCACAATGAACTTACAAAATACACAACCTAGCATGCACAGTACACAATAAAAATACTAAAGTGGCGTAAAATTGAACGATTTGAGAGTAATTCGAATCACTAGATGAACCTGTGGTCAAACGTTACCATACGCTCGAACGACACTGCTAGTGCTTAAGTGCATAACTAGCTTAGCTACATTCGTCTGGTAGTCGAAACCCAGCCCCTTAACATAATACAAGGCATCGTAAAGGTAAATAAGTGAAAGCTCCACGACGTATTTTTTTCTTAGAAATAAAGTACGTTTTAATAACCCACGTAATAACTAACTTATGGAAATTTCCACTATATTTTTCCTTACTTCTAAACAGAAAATAGCTTGCAATATCTTCACTTAACTACCTTCATAATGTTACGAAATATGTTGAAGAGGCTATCGAGTAATTTTCTCCAAGGAAACCACATTCAACCATGATATTCCTACAAATGGGTGAAAATCTATGTTAAATTGCACGCTCATTTTGCAGGCTGCCGTAGCTAAGTACTTTTCTCTCTCTAAGATACGCAGGTGAACGAACACTTGTGCATCCACACATCCGTAAGTGTTCCAAACCTGGAGAGAATAACAAAGGCAAGGAATTCCAAGTCTTTTAATTTCGCTCTATTTTGTGAAATTATAAAAGATAAAAATAATAATAAAATAGTTAGAAGTAAAAATAAAAATACTTTCCCATTTCCGAGACCACAATGAACAAATAATGAACATACGCAGGAAGTTTTAATAATGCCTCCATACTAGAGACGGAACAAAAAATGCTAGATTCGGCTCTGGAAAACAGCACCTTTTTCGACCACAACAGGACGATGTTTGGCCTTGATCTAGGTAAGAATAGCGTATCTATGATGGTTGGACATGTTAAATATGTCTTAATTTGTGTTCAAACATGCCTTCGGCGCGTCCTAGTAAGTAGTAACAGTCACAGAAAAACTGTTGTTCTGTTCAGTAAGTCAAAAAATGTAAAACTGTTTACAAATTTCGCAAACTTTGGGCCAAATGTGCTACCTGATACAATTGTCACAGAGCTTCCATATTTCAACCTTGTCCTTACGATACCGTACCACAACTTTTCCCGCATGGGGAATATCGAGTTTCGGATTATTTTTTTTCGATCCACCTTAGTGTATGTGTAAACAGATGAGCGGGTGAATCAATTGATGTTTGAATTCGCCACTCAGGATCTACAGCTGGACTGATAATATGCGGGCAATAGGCTACACATCCCGATCGCTGCCGATATTCATTAAGGGTATAGACGGTAGTAACCTGCAGAACGTCATTTTCAAAACATGAACGTGATTGTTTGTATTTTACAAATGGCAATGTGCAAGGATACAGTGGATTTAAAATAATAATAATAAATAAAACGCTGTACCAGTTTCACTGTATTATAAAATAATTAAAAAAGGATTTTAAAAACAAACTTTTTTAAAATGGACTAAAAAGTAAAAAATAATAAACTGAATTAATCTTATGAATCGGAAAATAAAAGCGTGGGTGCTCTTAGATATTATGATTTTATGATAAGGTAAGCAAGAGCACCCACGCTTTTATTTTCCGATTCATAAGATTAATTCAATTTATTATTTCTTAGTTTTTAGTGCATCTTAAAAAAGCGCGTTTTTTTAAAAAAATCCTTCTTTAATTACTTTTTATGTATAATAGATCAATATTAAACTCTGCGAGATAGGCAACCCAAATTCCACAAAATAGTTGCGGCGTTGCGTGCATTTAAGGATAATTTCGAATTATTTTAATTAATTAATTACAGTTAACTGGATTATTTATTTTGTCGTATATTTAATGATTGAATATTGTACTGTCATCGGAAGCAAGCAAGTTTACAAAATTTCAAAGAAATCGGATGATGGGAAGTGAGTTTAAAATCGATTGCAAAATTTGTACCGGACAGACAAGAAAGCGAAAAACGTGTTAAAAAAAGTTTTAGGCCATACCCTGTATGTTCATCTAATACTTAGAGAGACAGTGATTAGTAAAACAGAATATGTTCAGGAAGTTTCACAGTAGGTGCAGAACTTTAGCAAAGGAAAATGAGGTCAGCATATTTAGTCCGGGAGATTACAGGAGAACCATTGTAAGAGTTTAGGAATGGATATATTGAATATAAAGTTTCTTTTGCACTGTAACGTTTTGATTTTTCCCTTCAGAGTTTAGTCTCTTTACAGTTGATCACTGCTTCAAAGTGATAAATCTTTATTTCTCTTGCAGATGGCTTGTCCTGAACATCTTGTCTCCATGGGCTTTCATAACTATCACCTCTCTCGTGTTTGTGATCTCCTTGATCATCCTCTCGAATTTGGAGTATTCTAAACGTCTTGGACACATGTTCAAAGTCTATGAAGTCAATGTCAGAAGTGGATGCACGCTAAATGGGTTTTATTTTCTAGCTAGCTGAAAATTAGAATGAGTTGAGAAAATACGGATAGCTCTCCTCCATTTTCAGAATGATTTGGATGCATTGTGTGCATAGTCGCCTTCATTTTGCCCATGGTATGGTTCAAAGAAAAGAATCAAACGAGCTTCATTTACTTTCTGTAGGTAGGTAGAAAGGTGTATCCTGAGTTATGCCTCAGCCGATTGCTGAATGCTGCTGTCTTCTTCATGACAGACAGGTAACTTGAATTACA
This sequence comes from Lepisma saccharinum, assembly GCA_022664845.1. Classification (NCBI taxonomy): domain Eukaryota; kingdom Metazoa; phylum Arthropoda; class Insecta; order Zygentoma; family Lepismatidae; genus Lepisma; species Lepisma saccharinum. Next base: position 9,346 of record JAGDQP010053645.1, read on the forward strand.
CTTTTATGTCTTGCATCAGCTTTTTTTTTTTAAATTGTTTTACATACGCCCATGTGGTACAATATTGTATCTTAAAAATGATACAAAAATTGAGATACACCAACAATGTCGCCTTGTAGAGCTCGCTGAGCTGCATATGATAGTGGACGTAAAACATTTTCAATATATATTTTTTTTTAATTACACCTCTTTGTCTTGCGAGCGACGATATATTCAAATGATCGTAGCTCTATAACCTACTGAAAATCAATTTTTAACGAAACAAAGCTTACAACCCTGCAAGTGGCAAAGTTTTAATAACCCCGTATTGGAATTGAATTGAATTTATGGTCTTTAGACATCTAAGGCTCAGACCGAACCCCTTATTGGAGTATATTTGTCAATTTCTTATATGTATGATAATGTAAATGAGGAAGTGTTATTTTCTTATCGATAATATACAGGGGTTGGACAAAACAATCTAAAACGTTTGAAAAAGGGTGAAAATCATACCTAGTATGGTGTGGGGCCTCCTTTTGCGTCCAAAACAGCTTGGATCCGACGTGGAATGGACGTATACAGCTCCTGAATCGTGGTGTGTGGAATGTTGTACCATTCTTCCTCCAAAACATGCTCCAGTTCCTTAAGGAATGATGGTGGAGGCCAATGAAACCGAACACGCCTTTCTAACACAGACCACAATGGCTCAATGATGTTCAGATCTGGTGATTGTGGGACCCAGGGGAAGTGTGATAGCTCCTGGTCATGCTCCTCAAACCATGATTGCAGCGTGACAGGGTGCCAAATCATCTTGGTAGATGCCATCACCACCCGGGAACAATGTGTGGGCCATGGGTAGAACTTGGTCCCCCAAAATGGCCTCATACGCCTTAGCATTCATCATTCCATGCAGGGCTATGATGGGACCTGCAGAAAACCACGATATCACTGCCCATACTGTAACAAAACCACCCCCATGCTTTACAGTTGGGCGCAGACAGTCTGGATCATAGGCCTGCGACGGTGTTCTCCATACGTAAACACGACCGGTTGTTGGAAACAAGGCGTAGGTTGATTCATCGGAATACATTACGTGTTTCCACTGATCAAGCGTCCACTCCTTGTGGTCCTTGCACCACTGGATACGCCGCTTCGCATTTACTGCTGTGACCAGAAGTTTGGCGATCGCGGCCCTGCCATGAATTTTCATTTTATGAAGTTCCCGTCGCACTGTTTTTGATGAAACCGGGTTCTGTAGGCCGGAATTGAGTTCAGACGTAATTTTCATTGCAGTGGTCTGCTTTTTAGCTGCTACAATCCGTTTTAATGCCCTCCTGTCCCTATCGGACAGGCTTGTCTTTCGACCACTGTTGTGCTTTGCAGACGTTGTTTGCCCATGCATTGTGTATGCCCTCGTGACATTGGACACAGTGCCTGTCGATACCCCCACAATGGTCGCCACTGTTGTCACTGAAGCTCCAACCAGACGGGCACCAACGATCATGCCTCTTTGGAAGTCTGTCAGGTCGCCCATTTTACCGCACCACTTGCACACCACGACACTCACAGGTGAACTGGGTACTGCTGACGGAAGAGGAAGGTCCACATGACACATTGAAAACAAAACACGATCGGCAACCGCAACACGTGGTGTACAGTGGCGGGCCACACTTACGTGTCCTGTATGACGTGTTTTTAGATTTTTTTGTCCAACTCCTGTATATTTTTATGCGTAAATTACTGTGTTAGATCAACATGAAATAGTATTATGTTTTATACTGATTTCCTTGATAATTTTTAAATCCTTAACGCACATCGTAGGATGGTAATTTCACCTACTTGGACAAAGAATATATAAGATCTCACACGGACAAAAAAATACACACACATTTTGAACACAAGCCTCAAAGTGAAACAAAACCAAGATAGGCAAAAAACAAATACAAAATGTAAGTTTTAAAAGCTCGTCGTGAAATAATTTGAAATCAGATACTCTGACATGAAACTACCCACTGCACATAAAGAAATCACTATTAGCAATTTTACTTCACCTTGTAATAATCACGGAAGACCCCGTAACACCTACATTTAATAGAAAAAAGGATTCATATAGTATACTCTCATTTGATTTAAAGGCACTCACCTTGAGAGTTCTCTCTGAAGATCTTGCATTATATGATGACACTGAGCGTAGTATCTTACTTGGTTTTCCACAAATTCATGTAAGCATCTTAGATGACTAGCATGAGAACTGCTAATACCCTCTAGCAGTAATTTCGTAATTTCTGCTTGACGATCGAACTCTGACTGTGCTACTCGGAGATCTCTCTCGGCCTAAAACAAAAATTTCCAATGTTAACACAACAATGGTTATTATTTGTACGACTACTAATTCTTTCATAGAAGCATAACCGCAGCAGCGATCATTATGTATTAACAGTCAAACAACATAAAAATACTAATTCTACGCTATCAGTGACGTTAATCCTGCCCCCCCTGTATGTCTATTTCATAAATACACTATCAACTAGTACTTACTACCCTATGCAGTTTTAAAAGGCAATTACTTAAACTGAACATTTTATTACACTTGCATTTGAGTGAGTAATTCATTGAGAATAATGTGCGCATCTTTAATTAATTGCCATGCACTGCAACATGCACTAATACCACTTAACACTCAAAATCATACCTGTTCAAGCAATACTTCAGGATTCACTCCTTCCTTCTGTTAAAGACAGCGATAAAACAAAGAAAATCTTTAGAACATTCCCTTGCCTAATTATCGTTCTAACTCGTACATTTTCATATTTTAAAAAACTAGAAACATTACTGTACAAAAATGTTACTTGTTTCCCATGTGTATTACTAATCAAACCGCGGAACGAAGTAATTTCTTATTGCAAGGATCTGCAGGAAAATACAAAATACACAACCTTACACAATAATCATAGCCTATTATATTCCTCCCCATAGAGCAACGACTCCATAGCACAACAGACAGCAGTCTCAGTAACGTTGTCATATCTATTTTACAATTAATGTATACATTCTTATCAAATTATACACTTTATTCACAATTTTCTTCAACATATAATAACACTTCTTATAGATATTCGTCAATTGCAACATTTTTTTTTAAATGATGGAAAGTATGGAACTACTGATGGAAAGTATGTGCACATGGAACATTTTTAGCATCGAAAATATATCATAATGAAAAAAAACACGTTACTAGTGGAGAATAAGACTGCTACAATGGTGAACACTATCCATATATGTCACCGGAGGTCGTTGAAGAATAGAGGATATAACTACATTATACTTTCGATAAAATAAACGATTTACATAATCACATTAGAGTAAGACAGCCAGCATTCCATCAAGGAACGCCCTAAATCAGAATGGCTGCCTGTATTTGGAAAGCAGACCTCCGATTACGAGGCAAACACGCATTTATTGAGACATTTCGCAATATATAAAATAAGGTAGTCTACAAATTTTAAGAAGTTTGTTTATTTTATAGGAGAAATACTACAGATGAAAAGACGTACAATAACCAAAAAAGTCCGAAACCAATGGGGTTGTTCACTGCCAAACTTTTCAGATGGTGGCAGCACCATTCGTGCACCCATCTGCTGCTGCTCCACAGTATTGGCGTATATGGAAATTTGTACGACTTGGTTCATAATAATTGCTTATTTTTAGGTAGATTTCGAAGAAAAATCTACCTATTGAGATCGGTACGAAATATATATATTAGCTAACTATATACGCTAGCGGCCATAATTTTGAAGATATTGGAACCAAACTTTTATATGTTGTTTCTAGGCTTAATAGCTCGGTTAAGTTAGTTAATGGGCAAAATCGGTCGCCATCTTAGATCCAAAATGGCCGCCGAACCCATTGTCGTATATAATACACAGCCTAAACTGCTGGGGCTATTGAAATCAAATTTGGCATAAAGGTAAAACATCACTCTTTCGATTACGAAAATGTTACCTAATGAGTTCAAAGACGCCATCTTGGATCCAAAATGGCGGAAGCAAGAAATCTATTTTCCATATCGTTTGAGCTAATGATACGAAATTTGGCATAAAGGTGTATTGTCACTAGTAGTTCAAGAAAATATTACGATATGTTGAAAAAGTCGTCAGCTTGGATCCAAAATGGCCGCCGAACCCACTGTTG
>JAGDQP010053646.1:0-13515 GCA_022664845.1 Lepisma saccharinum
CTCATTTATAATATTTTCTTACAAATATATACTTTAGAATCCAGTTGATTTTAAAAAGAAACTAAGTTCATATTTTAGGTTTTATAATATAAAAAAAATACACAAGAGAAACAAAACTAGCACCAATACAATCAATGTAATTGTTTATTGTTGCTATTTTGTTACGTTTTCTCTATTGTTTCTTTCTGTAAACATAACAATTAACATTACCTTAGAAGGAAAGAAATACCTGAAATGGTGCAAAATACTATTTTAACGTCGTTGGTATGATAAACACAGACTATAACTACTTCTTCTATTTAATGGAACTTTCATTTCCTCCTTATTACTTCAGGAGGAAGATAAAATCTGTGATACTTTTACATACAAAAGAAAGGTAAGGCTAACTTCCAAAATATTAAGTCTTTCTTAATGTATTGAAAGAAAAAAATGGCCTCTTTGGCACGGATCTCAAAGATGGATGTTCAAAGTACCATACGTACCTTGTTTCGCCGGTATATCCGGGCATAATCATATGAATCTTATTCTTTTACTATCTTATTCTAATACCTATGGCATTGCGATTAAGGTCATTCCTTGTAATGCTGCCTAATGTTGGTAAACATATAGCAGAAAAATTCTTTCTTGAAGCCATAGGATCCTGTTTAGATAAGTTATAATACGGTAATCAATTGAATATCCTGGTTTGATATCTTTAATAAAAGCACACCGATTTTTTTTCCAATGTAATATGCAACTACAACTGAATACAAGCTACAAGAAATAAAACATTAGGAAAGTAACGTGAAGTTAGTATTCAACTAGAGTGCGGAATCATTCCCGTGTGGATGTAGTGGTGGCGGAAATGCTTGATAGCCAGCCACCTGCAAGTGTTTCCGCTTTCTATTTCCAAAGGGATGTCAGGAATTATGCGAAATTAAGGATTGAGGTGGTTTAAGTAACTCTACAAAGATCTGATTTTATTTCTTTACTGAGTAATTGTGACATCATTTACACCTGCGATCATACAGAGATAATTTTTACAATGGCAATATTTATCATGATGATAAATTGCATTTGGGATATTACAACTATACGAGTTAGTAAAATATCTTTTTGTCCAGGGTATTGATGGAAAGAATAAAACAAGATACCGTATATCGATATATTCAATGTGTACAAAATGAATGGAGGACTGCGGAATATAACTAGCTGGTTTAGAGGGAAAAAAATATATTTCTTATTCTACCTTCAAGAAGAAGAAAAGTACGTTGAAATGTAAGTTAGCGGTACATCTCATAAGTTAGTCTTAGGGGACGGATGCCCTCTACAGTTTATCTATAGTGAAATAAATCAATTTTAATAAATATATACGAAAATCAAGCGTAGAAGAAGAGAAGTAACACAATTTTACCTCTGCCAAATTGTCAGTCGGAGTTTTGTTTCAAAATCTTGACCGAAATTCCCCTGCTCAGCCTCCTGTTGAGTGAGACATAGGTTGAGCTCCACAAAGTTATATTGATTGGGTTAGGTGCCTTAAGTGTACTTGTAACGTAAGTAATTTTTTATTGTCGGAAAGCCGGTGTATTTAAAGGCCATGAGATCAGCGTTCATACTTCCATGCGATTGGGAACGATAGGTAAACTGGAGTATAACGTATCTAATGTTAACTATTAGTTCTAGTAATATGAAATAAGATACTTTTAGATGCAGTTGATTAGGCAAATTTAATGAAGACTTTTCATCACATTTTCTGTCATTTGTACTTACATATTGAAAACAAAGCATACTTTTACACTACTATTACATAAGGTAAAATAAAATAATGGCTGAGCAAAGCACTACAATTTATTTTAAAAAATTAAAATTTTTGTAAACGTTTTCGCCGACTACCAAAACACTCGGCTTCCTCAGACACACTAACGTTTGCGTATGTTTACAAAAATTTTGCGTGTTTACAAACGGCGAAAACGTTTACAAAAATTTTAATTTTTTAAAATAAATTGTAGTGCTTTGCTCAGCCATTATTTTATTTTACCTTTGGTATATAAAAGCAAAGCTTTCGTATGGAGAATACTATTACATATTTTTATTTCTTTCCTAAACTTTCAATTTCCGTTTAAATTCGTTTTCATAAGAACATCACAGTGAAAAATTTTAATGACTGATAATTTCAAACCACTTTCTCCCTGGAGAATACGAAATTAACGTGGGGAGCGAGAGCAATACGCTTACCAATATCTTTACAACTTTTTTTTTTTTTAAAAATAATGTTAAGGAAACTTCTAAATCTCTAAGATTGACGTTCGACAAGTTTGCCTTCCTGGAAAGGAAGGTGAAAGTTATTAACATTATAAAAGACGTAAACAATAATAATCATCACCATCATTAGCGTTCTGGTCAAAGTACCAGATCCTTCAAGGTACTGGAATCTTGCGTTTTCTGTTGATCTCATCGTACGAGTTGTCTTTGGCCAGTAGGCCTAGTTGGTTTTGTGATCTCCCTTTTCAATGTAAGTGCTTTTAGAAACGAACATATTTGTTTTCGGGTATTTTTTGTGGGTAAGATTAAGTTGAAGCATATGATGAGTCACGTAAATAGAAGTAAAACACATAGCTGAAGTTTGTTTTCGACACGTTTAATAGACTTTGATGAATTATATGTATGGCCTTTATGCATTACAGACTTAGGCTGGGATAGGATGTAGTTAATGCAGTGAAGAAATCTTTTACCAATAGATGGAAGAACAGCTCAAATTAAAATATCATTACTAGTGGTATCACTAGGTTGTATCTTGTATTATTCTTGCATTTGTTTTCTTTTATGATAATATATGAAAGAAAAACCTGGATCAGGTTTCTTTTTAAGTGCGCACCTTTTACAAAATATATTGACCTGGTCAGAAACATTTGCAAACGTTTTATTTACCTAGGTTGTACAAAAGTAGACATGTCGTTACTAAATGTTAATTCATATGAATATTCTTACCACAAATTTCTGCATGGACTATATCCTCAGGAATCTTCAGGATTTCTAGGGATACTACATAGTCCTCTAACAAGTTAAATAAAATGCTGTTCACCTCAGTCAGGATTGCCCGATAAGACAGCATTTGTTCAACTAACCATCGTAACGTGTTGTGACGTCAAGTGCACCTCACTATCATCATCAGCCAAAATATTTGATTATGAAGCCAGCTCATAATAGTCTGAAATAAAGGAAACCTTAAGATTTAAAGGTTAATAAAGATTAATTAAATTTCCTTCGACCCACTTATGATATCTGCCAAACCTTGAATCCTTCACGTAAATCCCTTTCCCTACCGAGGGCGATAGCCTGACTAGCAAAAATAAATCTACCTGTCGCGTTAGGTATACTTTTTGTCACCTTCTGTTGACCATTGTTGTCACTTTGTGTAAACTTTATGGCGTCATTTCTACCGTTTCGTGGATCAGATTGATCAAAACAACAATACTTTATGTCAAGTGATAGAAGTGTTTAACCCCTTGGCTACTGCCAAAAAGGGTAGCCCCACCTTCATTGTTGTTCAAAACATTCGTCATCTAATATTTCTAACAACACTACCAATAACCACATGGATGACCATCACCGGTTAACACTCAGGACTCCGATCAGTCATATCTGGTTCACCTAACTATTAAATATTATAAGCAATTTAAAGACTTCGACGCACTATCAGAAGACAATCACCATTTCACGCTCTTGATCACAGGTGAATCTTCGTTCTCGGCGCACCACACCAAAATTACCACTTGCGGGAAAAGTCACACCCACTTACTGAATCAGATGGAGAGAAAAACATGGACATCACAAATTAACATGACCTTTCAACTACAACATCTTCAACAGCACCAATGTAGTCGCTCTAGTTACAAATTATAACACACGATTTCAAAATTTAAAACTACTGTACCATCAATAATTAAGTTCAGCGCACCAGGACCTCCACAAGCATTCCTACAAGAAATGGCATAGTAATGCAATCTTCAGATGCTATCTTTCCAAATACAATACGCAATAAGCACAGTTTTGAGATTATTTTTGAAAGAAAACCAATTTGAAAAGACCAGAAAACAAACCAACAACCACCAGAACGCACAACACCACCGAAATTGTCAGTAGTCATTCAGGAAACAGAACCCACAATTACATACGAAGATACTGAGACAGAATTGGAAGAAGAATGCCACATCACAAAATGAATAAGAATTAAACCTAAAACCGAGGTCCAACTTACACGATTCGCGTGCTAACTAGCAGCCAAGAGAGTATTGATGAACCTCTGAACCGTGGTGCTTACATGCTCCACTAAACGTTACAGGAAAGAACCTTCACACTCATCGGTGCCATTGTAATGCCCCACAAACTGCTCCAACGAAAGTATGTAGACTCTAAAGCAAACAAGCAGCCCGCGGCGCCCTGTAGCAAAAAGGGGGCTTACCCAAATACAACATGGTCAAACCTACCTTGGAGACAAGCCGACATTACGCCACAGGAGAAGGCACAAAACAAAAGAAAAACCGCTATCGGACCTGAAAGCACATTGCTTCAGCCACATCGAAGACAGAACACACAACACAACACACTAGTCTAGAGCACAAAGCAAGCATGTAAGAAGCCCGAAAGAAGTGCCCAAACGCAGAAAGTTGGCAAAAACCAGGAAGAAAGGCATCCCCAAAATGGAGTGGGAGACACAGGCGAGAACATCCCGCAGGAAAGCAGAACACAAAAACTATTTTAGTGACCTAACGCAACTAGGCCTCTAAAATAGTACAAAGCTCAACACAGCCGCGCACTAGTCAACATTAAACACGAAAATTTGGATGCACAGAACTAATTTGACTACTCTCTAAATATTGCTGAAACATTGGAGCAAATATCAAACTTTAACTTTATCTGCAATTACCTTCTCACATATAAATAAATTAACACTTTGCGGACTGAAATAGCGAAAGGCTGGGAAACTTTCCAGCAATACCACAGTGATGGATATCTACCTACATCATAATAAAACCCTTGACATAAGAAATATCTGGTAAAAATGTATTTTATTTTTACTTAAAAATGATAAACTCAAGGCAAAAGACTGATTGCTGAATTTTCTTTTTAAAAAAAAGTTTCCGAAGAGAATCTCTTAAACATCAAAATGAGCATTGAAATGCTGTCAATTTCATATAACGAAAGGGTAATTTAAATATTTACATAAACATTTCTGTCCAAGAACAAAGTATATATTTCACATACCGATTTTCCAAAGAAATAAGTCAATTTTGTTTTTCAAAACGTAGTAGATATTCTAAACTTTAGCCCAGTCAAATCAAAATTTCCACAATTATTGAAGAATAACGTTCAACGAAAAGGTTTCTATTTACAATGTAGCTACTGGGCAACAATTTAGTTTGATATTTTCAAAACGTTGCTAAAACATTTTGAATTTTATCAATATTACTATTAATCCCCAGGGGATTGTTGGACCCTGTTTGATGAAGAAATATTAGATGAATTATTGACATGGAAATTACAATAAATGGTAGAATAAAGTGAAATGAAAAGAACCGGGCTAAGGTGGTGTTGTCTACTGCGAATCCACCTTAAATTCATTGAACTACTGTTGTACCTAAATAAGGGATGGCAGATAAAAAGTTTTCATTTTTAAACTTCATTCAGCCTAATCTTCAATACTGATAATACAAATATGATCTACTAGGGTTGGGTTAGGTATTAATTTACAATACGAGTTTCCATGAGTGAACTGACTTATGGTTTGCATACGTAACGAAGAAGCTATAAACTTTGCAAAATATCAAAATAAAAGATAAAGAAAACGTTGAATCTCACGGTTAACAAAAACGGACATGCTGTAGAGATTTTCTGCAATTTAAACTTACCAGTACTGAAAAAGCAAACAGCAAAGAAATGCTGAACGGAAAAATAACGTGCATTTGAAAGGTCGCATCAACTATAGTGCAAGGTAAAAATATTTCAACATACGAACTAAAATTTGTATGTGCTGAAATATCGCTCTCTAAATGTAGGTTTTTGGGAGAGAAAGAGGAATTTCAAGACATTAAACATACGTACTTTAATTTAGATAACCTACCAATGATGCCTATCAAATTAAGCAAACGTTCTTACGGTGCACATCACTTCACAGAAAAAAACCCCACCAATTTCATATTGAACAAATCACTGAATTACTTGCGCACACAGGCGAAAAGGGCTTAGCACCACAAATGATATATTTTATATATAAAAAATAGAAGAAAATAACCACTGCACACCACACATATATATCAGAAATCACCACATACATTGCTTAATACCACTTCACACAAACAAACTGTCATAAAGAAGCTTCGTCTCGTTCACTCCCAGTCAAAGCCAATATGGAGGGTATAAGACGCCAAACTGCAGTATTAGATTCACAGCTCCTTTTATAATAAATATGGAGAAACAGCTCCCAAAAGTTGTAGTTATTTACCAGTCGATACTGCTCTATATATTAATAAACTTTCTGGAAATTGGCTGCATTATAATATTTCTTTTATATAACTTTCGGTGGCAGCGTAAATTTTTAGCAGCCTTCTCTACTCGACGATCATGCTTTTTAACTACTGACTGGCTCTCAGCCAATCAGCGAAGAGAATAAAAACAGAAGGATAACCGGAAAGGGGGAGTGGCTCAACCACCTGAATTTCAACGAAAAATAAAATAACAATAAGATCTTTTCGTTTGTTTTTGGAAGATTTTCATATAAAGAAAAATTGTTGAAGGAAATAATGTAATAAAATATGCAAAGAAATATCAGTAATAAAATGAAGAAACAATAAGGATAAAATCCCGCCAAACAACAGTGAAAGGGATGTTCTGTATGGCTAATCTTCATTGTTATCTGGCCAAATAAAACTCTCTGAAGAAAGCCGAAGACGAAAAAATTTCGCCGACAAAGCACGAACAGAAAAGAAAAAGAAGACACACACACAAAAAGGCGAGAGGGTAAGAAATGTTGCGACGAAGCAAAAATGGATGGCTACACCATCACTATTAACATTTGAGATATGCCTACAATATAATCCATACTTTTATGTTGTCTTGTGATACCTTGTGTTGTCCCAACAAGGGACTTCGTGCAAGTTCTCCCCGCATTTACAGAAAAGTTGCAGTTTATTTAAAAGGCCTCGTACTACAAACAGCAAAAATACACAGATTAGGTGATATCGTCAAGGATATCAGGAGTTAAAGCTTGAACCCTTTGCGGACGCCATTTATGTGATTCTTTGCTAATGTCTTTTTTTTATATATTTTTTCTGTTTTGTCCAATTTATTAACTACTGACTTTTCATTCCATTTTACAATCCACAAACACCGATAAACCAGGCGGGATTCGAACCCGGATCCTCGTTAACTGCGTCTCAGTGCTATACTCCAAACACCTATCGAGATTGATATTGCGCAAACTTTTAGTGAGTGAATGTAACTTTGGTTGTAATTGTCGCAAACCAATGAAGGGGGCTCGTTTTGTTTCTAATAGTCGAAGCAAAAGAAATATAAATTGTGGTGTAACCAAATAAATAGAGAAGGCGAGAGCGGCAAAGTGCAATCTCCTGAATTAAAAAGAACCAGGGTTTGTTGTGTTCATCCCTAACACCACAGGACATCCATTGGACGTCCATTTTATGCCCGTGAATATACTAGATATGCGATGGACGTCCAATTGATCTACAGAATTGAAAATAACAGAAGTGCTATTTTATATATAAACTCAAATTATTTATGAGATGAGAGGTAGACAGAAGAAACAATGCTTCTAATAATTAAGGCGTATGCGCGAACAAAAGTCTATGTGCTGTCTTTTAACGTGGCACTTAGACTTTTGTTCGCGCACACGCGTCATTGTTATTCTGTCTGTGGTCTCTCTGTTTTGAACACACATGCAGCTACATCTTCCGTTGTGATTTTGTACTATTTGCAGTGGGCTAGGAACTTCTAGATTCTCATCAGTTGTCTCAACATCAATTGTTTTATACAGTTTAGCAGATTTTGTAGCTCTACTGGTCAATGGTACTTTTCCCAGCTCCAAGATGAATGTATAGTGTGGCTGATCTGCAAGCCATCCTTTGATGTTTGATGTTTGCACAGAACATGATGTGGAATCACAACCAAGCAAATAATAAACCAAAATAGCTCTTTGTTCTTCAGAACACAGTTTATTAAATACTTTATGGATAGGAATTAATTCCTTTTCTTCCAAGTTCCATCCATCAAATAGAGTTTTTTTTGCAGGACATCCTGTCAAAATGATGGAGTAAAAGTAGGAAGCAGAGCTGAAAGAAGGTCACATTTGATGACCTGGCCCAAACCTTGACCCAAATGACACGACTGACTCAATAGCTCGGAATTCACTCAAAACACACACTAATTTCATGATCAGGTCAGCAGATGATCGAATCTTAACTCAATAGACCTCGCGATACAATATTGACACAACGACCCTATGTTGACTCGATTTGAGCTGGTCTTGTTCCTGTGGCTTGAGTCAATCAATATGTTCGTACGTGAGATTCACAAATTCTTTCAGGATGCCTTTCCGACGAAAGAGTTATTTACACACCTGTTTGTTCTTTCCGGGCAAATTTTTTCCATATTTCAATTTGAAAATTATTTAAGACCTTTAGGCAACTTTTGGCTCAGACTAAATTGATGAATTGGTGGAATGAAGAAAGTTAGAGGCTGTGGGATACCATCGAGAAAACCCAAACACACGGTGTTTATCCACAACAAAGCCCACATGACTTGAGCAGGGATCGAACTGAGGACCCCAAGCACAAGAGGTGAGCGCTCTACCACTGATCCACATCGACCCCATTTTTTTCGTATATGTTTACTATTCTTAGTGACTTTTCGGTGTTATATTCTTGGTGCTCTGGAGGTTCAAACACCTGTCCCCGGTCACCCCTGAAAGGAACATTGTACAGACGCCGAAAGTTATAACTATTAGACACTCTGCTTTTTCCTATGTGTAATCGGGTTGAAATTTGGTCACCGGGTCAGGGCAAGTCCCAAGCATAGACCCTGTTCATAACTTCACATGAATGACCGTTTTTTTTTTCTGGTAGGAAGACATTAGCGTCACGAAACATTGCCACTGTTCTTTCAGTAGTGTGATGGGCAGCATGGAACTTTCATCAGTCTCTTTCTGTGAGCCTTCAGCCCTTCAAGACAAGATACGTCCACTGTGAGTTGCTCTAGGTATTGTTTCATCTTCGAAACCTCGGAACACGATTAAATCAATCATTGGATCAGCAACTTTTAATAATTTCCTGGACAAGAAAGCTGCAAGATCTTTTTGGTTCTCTGAAAAGGCAAGTAACTGCTGTCAATTTTGAGGCAGTGGAACAAAACAGTTTTCATTTACGCTTCTAGCGGATGTCCAAGATGCATGTATCTTGATTCGTGTGTGAGACTTCACTGAATGTTCCAGATACCTATAGGGCCGGATTTATGTGTCTAGGCGCTCTAGGTCCATGACTTCCAGCGAACCCTCCCTTTTTCCTGCCCGCTCACGTCCTTTTTCCCTTCCTACCTTCACATGATGACTCTCTTCCGACCTTACACCATTTAATAATAATAAAAAGACAAAGAAGAAGAAGAGGAAGAAGAAGATAATAATAATTACTTAATGTGCTTAATTATTGTGCTTATTTACAAAATACGGTTCAATAATACTATCATTAATAATAACATATTAGTATTAAATACATAGTATTAAAAGGAGCAATTTAATTAAATAACTGTAGGCCACTTGTGGAGGACGTGTCAATTACACTGAACAAGACGGTCTGAGCCAAAGTTGGCTAAAGGCCTTAAAAATTGAAGTCAAATTCAGAAATACACTAAACAAGTAGGCAATACGAACTATTTTTTATTATCTCAAAAATACTTTAAAGTAAATTAATTTCAAAGACTTGAGTATTAATGGTACATAAATACAGTTAGTAATTATTGTCCATTAAACATAATTTTATTTACGCCGACCTGGTAGTCGTACGGTTTGGAGCGCTAAGCCACCAATTCGAAGGTCCCGGGTTCGAATCCTGGCTGGGGCATGGATATTTCTTGGTGGATTTTAAAGACTTAACAGCTAATGGAGTCGAGATGGACCGAAGTCATTAGTTACTAAAATGGGCCCAAAATAGAAAATTTACAATTTTTAGAATTTTATTTACCTTCATGATAATTTTCGCTACGTTGAATACGTAGGCAGCTCTTTGAATGTTAAACGCTCCTGAAGATATAAAGTCGAGTTAGGGAAAATTATAAGCCTTGTTTCTACTGTCGCAAAATACAGTTTTCTTTTAAAGTTCTATAATGTCTTTAGCCATCTTTGTATCAAACCGGAATAAGGTCGGGAGGGTAGCGGCCAGTGTCTTAGTTACGTACCTTCCTGATGTTCGTGTGGTGAAACTGAAGGAAACTCTAGAAAACGTTAGTCAGGACCAATGTCAAAATGGTGGGCAGAAGGATTCGAACTTCATAGTACTTACTCATTACTGACTCAAAAGGACAGGTTAGGAAAAGACACTATAGTTTTCCTCACATACAAAAATCTAGCATAAATTGCTCCTTCATGCATACAGAGTGTTCCAATACGAATTGACAGGGGTAAAGATAACTGCTCTATATCTAGCATTGACTAAAAATGATTATTGGTGTGTCCAAATGCCAAAATAGGAATAAATACGGTAATATTTCTAATATAAGCACTAATGCTTGTTTTACTATTTCTAATGTAAATTAACATAACTTTAAATTACCAAATGCCAATTATGTAATAGGGGTCGGCCAGATCAAAAGTGGCGATGTTTGGCACTCCTCCTAGATGGTTCTTAATTATGTATGCTAAATAGTCTTTTTCGTCTCGCGTTTTAAATTGCGAATTCTAATTTTTCCTTGTAAACTGCCCTCCTGCGGGCCTAGTGGTGATTTCGGTCCTAGGTACCTATCGAAGTAATCAATTCTACAGTAATTTTGTTCCAGCGCTTTAACTAGTTGTACAAACGCATCTGCAAATTCTCCAAATGTAGTTGCACATACAGCTTTTCCGCAAATACATTACTAAAGCGTATCCATCTGACACTAGAATCGTTTCAGAGTCGATATGGTAAGACGAAATAAGGAAATTTATAACTGATGGTTGTCATTTGATGTCATAAGATCGCCATTGGCGTCTAGACATAAAGGAACACTGTGAAGCAGATGTTTTAGGATGGAATGTAGATCAACTTTTTATCCCGATTTGAAAATCATTCTCTGAAGCAATATTTAGCTTTTTGTAATGACGTTCTCTTCAGTTTTACTCTAATTCTTTTTATGTAAGTCGCCGAATGTAACAAAAGAATTTTTATCTCAAAAGAAATTGGTAGTCTAATAATCTTCTCACTCATATGTCCTTTCTCAAATACTATTTTTTTAGAACCTGGAATATAATGCATTTTGTCCAGTCAATAGGGAATCTATTTCGTGTTCTTTTTAAAGTTACATTTTCCTCTGTAGGGGTAAACTTAAACTTTCAGGTCTAACTTTCGAACTAATTGTAGATATTTTGTCCTTGAAGGTGAAGCAGATTTTGTGGTACGCAATAGGATTTGAGTTCAAATTTTCTTGAAGATGAGAAATAGAACCAAAATTCAACATATCATTCAGTGTTTTTCTTTCAATACACGCAAATCGCAAGGAGTAAATTACTTCTGGTTTAAACCTCCTAAATAAATCGGATTTCTTTACTCCTTGAAAGCATAAAACACGTAACTACTAACTAATTGATATCACCTACAATTTTTACATAACACCACGTAAATGCTTCAAAAGCAGACAAAAGAAACACACACTCATAGAACTTCAGTTCCTTCAATATTTCCTAACTTTTAATAATGTAGTGGCACATTTTGAGAGATAGTTTCACAAGGGAAATGTAGCAGATTGCATAAATTCTGAAACAGTTAAGTACGATTAGAAACTAAATTAAACATCTAAGGAACAATTGAAGACCTGAATTCAAAAATATCACAAGGCCACATGAGTATATTTTTCTGGAGGAACGGAAAACAGCCCAAGGTCTTCGTATATTGTCCTATTCAACGGAAAATATTTTGTATTAAAAAAGGGTTTCTGCGTTGAGATTAGGATGCAATATTTATGCAAATGGATAGCCCTCGAAACATAGATACCGAAGAACTGAAAAAGTACAAATACGAAAAATGTGGACTTACGATGCTTTTTCAATTCAGGTCCTCAACTATTCTACAAATTAAACGTTGCCATTGATATTCTCCTCTTTTGCGCAGTCGCTGATATAAATATTTCAAACTAAAATGAAAGATTTATATAATTTGAGCCATCTATCCTTTATTAAACAAACTGACATTTGCAGGTTTACATTGGAAATTACAGTATACGATATTTACGTTCAAAACTAATTATCAGTGACATAGAAGATAACAAGTAATATGTCCTTTTAAAGGTCACAAAACCGTCTACAACGTATATTTCAATTCAATTTTACATATCTCATTTAATAAAATATAATAAATAATATAAATTCGCCTTCGATTAAAATTAAGAAAAGATGAAAATACGGGCAAGAACATATAATTTTATCGCAAAATGAAGATGGATAAAATTATGGAAACATAATGAAAAGAAACAATCAAAAGAAGAATCATTGTGAAAGCTATAACCGTTCTCAAGATATTAGGTAATATATTAAAGAGCATGGCATACACTCGCCAAGCCCCCATACTACCCAATAGATATATTTATGGCATCCGGGATTTTGGTTGTCTGTGACTCCTATACATAATACAAATTCTATATAATCAATTTAACTAATCACTATATCATAATACTAGGTATATTTCGATTGACATTTATTTTTCTCACATGGTTATAACGAAGAAGGCTTATTGACATTAGATAATCTATGAAAAATCTGATTAGAATGTAAGCAAAATTTAACATTTCAATTTTGTAAGATTAAAATTATATTTATAAAAGCTATTTAACCAGGTGTGAAAATCCATTTTCTTATAACTGAGCATAATTTTAGGTATATTTCGAATTACTTTTGTTCTATATCAGATGCTTATTACGAAGATAGCTATTCGACATAAGATAATTTATGTAAAAATCTCATTAGAATGTAACAATAATTTGACATTTCAATTTTGTAAAATAAAATATATATTTATAAAAACTATTTAACCTGGTGTAAAATTCCATCGTCATATACCTGAGCATAATTCTAGGTTAGATATTTAATCAGATACTTATTACCAAGCACACTAATCGACATAAGATTCTTACGTAAAAATCTCACTATATAGTAACAATAATTTCAAATTTCACTCCTGTAAGATTAAAATTATATTAATATACGCTATTTAACCAATGGTAAAGATCCATCGTCAAAAACATGGAGTAAAAATCTAACGTCATATACCTGGTCATGCTTTTAGG
>JAGDQP010053647.1:0-12409 GCA_022664845.1 Lepisma saccharinum
GCCCAAAGGCAAAGAATTAGATGAGATATTCCTACTGTTATTTGAATTTATTTGAGGGAACGTTTGTCACTTTCCATAATTATAAGTAGATAACTGTTAACATGAAGCCTACCGTTGTAGCAGATGAAGTGTATCCTGAAGGAACTGGACCATACATGGAGATGGAAGTGCAGTGCAGGAGGTTCTGATGGTCTGTTAATGTATCTGGTGGCAAATGAGAAAGCAGTTTATGCAGACTTTTTCAATGATTTCGAAGAGATATTTGATTATGAAGATCTGCAGATATTGTGATGGTGGACTTCCGAATTTTCTGAACTTATATTCTTTGTCAGAAATTATGTTTCAAATATATTATTTGTAATATTTGTTGAAATTGTTGTTCCTTTTCTTTCCTGATCGTTGTTCTCGTCTTTGTCTTTCTGTAATCCTTTACGTTTACAGATATTTTTTTTTTAATTTCTCAATATAAACCATACGAGATTCTGTAGATAAATATCAAATTTAACGTAATCATTATTTTCAATTATATTGTTATAAACATTATGAAAATATATTCGAAATTATTGTGTTTAGCAATTTATAGATCACAGGAGTATCTCCATTGGTAGCATTTTCTCCTAAAACACTAAAATGAAGATATCTCGAAAACTATAAACTATTGTATCATACATGGATTAATTTATTGCAAATTACTCGTATTATAATGTTCTTAAAAGATTAAGTCGAATTTCCAGTAACTGTGTATACATATAAAGAGAATAATCTCTTAGATATTCATATTATTCAAAATTCAATTTGTGACACTGGAGATAAATCATATTAAGAATATACATGACATAAGTAAATTTAACAGCTGGGAATCACTTACAACCAAGGTAATTAAAATGTAATTCTATTTTAACTAGATTCATTTTCAATGTAGTTTCGAGGCACCTTAAGATGTTTGATCCTGATCGACAGAATTGATGCATATTACTCTTCAGTATTTTGCAATGAGAGGTATTTTGAAGAATTACATAACAGATTAAACTATTTTATTAAGATATTGGCATCTGTATACTATATATTACAGTACAACGTATTTCATATCTATCGCTCAAAATGTACTTTATATAAAAATAATCAGAATTAAGCATGATAACAACAATTGCAATAATTACTTAAATTTGCCTGAATGGATAAAAGAAAACTGCAAATATTAAATATCACTCTTTTAATCAATGAAAACCTAAAGCTAATAGTGTCAATTCTTTCTAGGGCATCAGATTTTATGCAGCGACATTGGATTGCGGTGCATTGAAGGAATCCAAGGTAGATAATTATGTAGCTAGACTATATAACTCGGATAATATCACATGACATTAGTAACTGATTATCACCCGTTATGCATGATTACAGAATGATTAAATTCATTAGTTAGTGTAATCCTATCTATAGTTAATTTTCCTTGATTGTACTCTACCACTTCCAGGAAGGTTTCTCGCAGTCATACAAATCGACACCACCTGTTAGCTATGGTCTATAAATATGTCCATATGGTGATGGAATTATTTTTGCATAACCGTACATTTTCCATGAAGTTGTATGTACTTTTTTCACACTAACATAACATGAAGGGTGTCGAGAGTAAACAGAGAATGACAAAAATCAGGTATATTGATAAACTCATGTTTTAGTTTCTGCATCGCTTAATGTTTAATCGGCTCACGAACTACGTGATATTGTCTACTGTGGTCATTTATGAGTTTTAAACCTATGTTCTTGGACTTTTTTGTGGTTCCAAATTTCCCCAATGGAATTAGCTATGCATAACGAAATTGCTAGAAATGGACATTCCTTGTTTTCTCCCAATATCCTTCATATGACCATAAAAGCTTCAGGTTGTCATTCTGAATCTTTTCGTATTTAACTATACTATGTAGAGTATCGAAAAATCATCTTCTATGAAGATGTAATTGTCTGTGTATAATACACGCCACGATTGTGTAAAAAAGAACTAAAGATGAACGAAATTATAAGGTTCTCCGATGTCTAGCTGTGTGTGCTACCTTCTCCACCTGGTAACACTAGATATCATAAAAGTTCTCCTCTGAATATTATCATTTATTTGTGTGTTGGTCGTTCCTTGATGGAAAAGATTATCCAACAGCATGGCAAAGCTGCAATGTGGGACGAACAAGCTTGGAATGTACGAATGTCCCCCCCCCCCGCAAAACAAGCTTGTAGGGTGTACGGTCGTTTAAATAGCACTGAGTTACTCATTTTCAGCTTTTTCGTTTATGAAAAATTTGATACAAGTACCATAGTAGCTGTGTGACTGATCATTGCAGGGAAATCTGTTTGTTTCTATCGGGCTTCGGTTGTGAGAAATAGGCAAACCATAAGTGTGACATGCAATGACATAAAGATACAAAAATGTGGCATAAAAATAACAATCACTTGTTGGTTCCTTTGGTTCACGCCAAATCATTGGTACACGTTGTCTAGGGTGGAACGAATGACATTGACGCATATGCACCCATAAACCACACTCGAGCGTTTACTGCATACGGATTACAATACATCTGTGGGTCGTACGTTTTGTCTCTAGCAACCAGTCTCCAGAAACTGTCAATGGGCTCAAATGGAAATCCACCTTGAAATTTCACTAGAAGAATCTACGTACTATAGAAATGTGTTTAAAAAGCAGCTTTGCAACTCAACTGGAAGGTCCAGAGATAGGAATTTTCTGTCTCCCGTTTTATTTATCAGAAGAAACGTGTTTAGGAATAACCATTAACTATCAGAAAAGACAATATGAGTAACACAGATTATGTTGAAAAAGAGTAAAGGAAAAGAGTGGGAGAGAAAAAGAGAAAGGAAGAGAGAGGGAGGAGAGAGAATAGGGAAGTAGGCAGAAGCCTCACATCAAATACACCATTGTCATCGTGAAGATTATCTTCATCCTAATTATGACTTATGATTTGGAACCGTATTAATTAAATGAAATAGCGTTGTGTGTATAAGATTATGAAATTTTTAGAATTATAACAAATATTGAAGAAAATTAAAACTTATCTTAATTGAATTATTTGTTTCTTGTGTTTCTAATATTTGTCAAACATAAAAATGCTTTCCCAATTTTAATATAATTAGTTATTCAAATTATGAAAAGTAAAGTTATGTTATACATCAGATTTCCATAGTTTCTTTAACCATTATTAACTTCTTCATTGATATCTGTATATTGAATGATTTTGTAACAACTGACTTTCATATCTTTCAATTTTTATTGGTTATATACGGTGGCAGTTAGATGCAGCTATCTGTAGTAGGTTGAAGGAGCTATATGTGTTATCACGCTAATATTGGAAGTATGGTTACGACTGTTCGTGAATGACAGTGTCAGAACAGACTTAAGAGTAATAGAGTAAATAAACTATCAGATGATTGCAAAGGAAATATAATTACTCTTAGTAATGAACTGTTGTTAACGAACGAACTAAAAGGTGTCTAATCACCAGATTCAAACTCTTCGTCCAACAGTTGCTAAAGATGTTATAAATTAGAGATCCTATCTGAACAATTTCAGCACAGTTTATGTCCACTAAAATGTAAAACTGGCCTGGGGAACCAACGTTACTAAAGAATATAGTAGAATATCAAATCAGATTTCAGTATGACGAATCCAACCATTTTTTTTCATACATTAGGTATGGGATGACGATTAGCATTTACGTTGGAACAACATTGTTCAAAATTATAAAACGAACTAACTGCATCTAGACATATATATATATATATATCCTTCGAGTATTCTAAATGCAGTTAGTTCGTTTTATAATTTTGAACAATGTTATACCAACGTACCAATATATATATATATTGTTTATATTTTATACCTTTTATATTTGATTTTTAATACAATTATACCTAGCGGTGAAATTCAGAGGCAATACTAAAAATGAATTTTAAGAGACAAGGATAATTGAAACCGGGTTGCAGTTACTAGTCTCCCACCAGGTGATTCTCCAGGTGGCGGATAGGGGAAAGCCGACCAGATATTTTGGGTACCGGAAATGTTCCGGGTTAGACCAAATCTGGTACTGCTGTCTTGCGGTTAGTAGAGGGATCTACAAAGGTTAGGGGAAGATAACACCGAAAATAATATATCACGGTGAGGGGATGCAGCATCACCATTACCGCTCTGAGGCTGAAGATTAATGATATCGGCAAGGTTCAGAGAGAGACAGAGGGCAACATCTTGAATGTCTGCCTTTACTGCGAGGTCGTAGAGCAGACATCTCTACATCGCTAAAACATGTCTAAAAGTAGTAAAAGATGGTTCATGGATTCTCCTGGGGTTAAATATTCCGGAGGTAAACTAGTCCCTCATTCGGATCTCCGGGCGGGGACTGCTTGAGGGGGCTCCAAGAACAGGATTAAGAAATACCATAGAATAGGAACGTGGAACATACGAACGCTATACCAAACAGGGGCTCTTCTGGTGGTGGTACGCAAACCCGAGAGGTACGAGCTAAACATATTAGCGATACAAGAAGTTCGGTGGGAGAGTCAAGATGCCCTTCCGACAGGACAATACACTTTTTACCACGGTGGTACACAGTCTCACGATTTCGGAATGGGTTTTCTCATTAAGAAGAGTATCCTTCAGTCGGTTCAGAATATAGATTTCGTAAACGAAATACTATCGTACGTTACGATATGTACTTGATTTGGCAACACGGTTATAATAAATGTCTATGCTCCAACCTAGATGGCTAGTGATAACGATAAAGATATATTCTACGATGACCTAGGAAGGCTGTTTGACCGATTACCTAAGTATAACTCAAAAAGTGTGTTGGGGGATTTCAACGCAAAGGTAGGTAAAGAAGAAAAATATAGACCTACTATAGGCAAATACAGTCTTCAGGAAAAGCCCAACAACAATGGAGAAAGACATATATTTCGTGATTTCGAAAAACCTACTGGTAAAGAGCACGTACTTTGAATACCAAAACATACACAAATGCACATAGGTATCTCCGGGTAGCAAAAGTCTCAACCAGATCGATCACGTATTAGAAGATAGACAAAGACACACCAACATAATGGACGTTAAATCTTACTGAGGAGAGGAAGGTGACACCGATTATCAATGAGTAATCACAAAAGTAACGGAAAAGTTATGCATCGCGACCAGGGAAAGCATTGATAAGTGGTATATGGAGAAAAGAAGAGCTGCCAAAGGAATGGAAAACCTCAATGATAGATCTGATTTATAAAATAGGCGATATATCGGACTGTAATCTCGTTACTTCCAACCTGTTACAGTTAACAGAACTAAGTAATATTCTGTTAACACGCTTACGTGTATACGTAGATTAAATCATTGGAGATCACCAATGTGGATTTAGAAGAAATAGATCCATGTTGGACCAGATTTTCGCCTTGAGGCGTATTTTGGAGAAGAAATTCGAATACAATAGGACATTTAACATCTATTCAGTGACTTTAAGAAAGCATATGATTCTATCAAAAGGGAAAAGATATACACCATCCTGATACGATTTGCAGTTCCGAAAAATAAATTATCCAACTATTGAAGATGTGTATAAGCGCCCTATAAGCAGAGTACGGATATGTAATAATATGCCAGATAGTTTCAAGATTCGCACATGATTGAAACAAGGTGATGCCTTGTCACTACTACTTTTTAACTTTACGTTTGAACATGTGATTTTCAATATTAAAGGAGAAAAAAGCGACTATAATTGAATGGTTTTGAATCAACTATTCGTATACTCGGATCATGTACATTTAATAAGGGACGATATAGATGCACTACAAAGCAACACAGATATCTAAGTAAAAGCGAGGGATGAGATAGGTCTACAGATAAACAGAGATAAAAAAATACATGATAACAAGCCGAAACACAGGGAATGAAGGAAATAAAAACATAAGAATTAGAGATGAGGTGATAGAGAAAGTAAACGGATTTAAATGATTGGGAGCATACGCAACAAGCAAAAATGAGGTTACGGAATAAATAAAAAGTCTTTCAGTATCGGGTAACTCATATTTCTATTCAGTCCAGAAACTTTTATCCTCGGGATTAGTATCAAGATATTTAAAATTGAAAATATACAGAACGATTATTCTACCGCTAATAATTCACGATTGCAAAAGTTGGAGTATGACCCTAGCAGATGAACATAATGAAGGTCGCCACGTACTGTACAATTCAGCAAATAATGAAATCACTACGCCTAAGGTAGGCAGGACATATAGCTAGGATGATGGAAAAAGAAAGATTATATTCTATCCTGGTTGGAAGGCCGAACGGAAGGAGACCATTGGGAAGACCAAGACGTCGTTGGAAGGATAATATTAGAAGAGATCTTCGAGAAGAAGCTTTTCGTTATGAAAACTGGCTTGATGTTGCCTAGGAAAATCCAACGGCAAACGTTTGTTACAGCGGCGATGGACTTGCGAATTCCATAAGCCATAGAGTTAGTTAGGAATATTAAAAAGTATAAATTGTAGATCTGTATCAGTTTGATCAGCTTTTCGTGAAATGTTAGATAATATACTCTGGTATCCTTAAAAATATTCAGGATGGAATATGGCTTTCCAAACATTAATTCAAGTCGTGGAGACACTTTAAGTAAGGTATTAAATTTTGGTATATTTTATAACTCGTATGTTGAATGTAACGTTCAAAGGGATGATACCAACACGGACCAAACACAAGTATTTTGTTTAGCAAGTTTTAATAATATTATCACAAATTATCTGTAATCATAAAGTCTTACAGCACAATAAAGTTTCCGGCACCATATGTGAAGGAATATAATTACATTGTTACACATTGAGATTAACTTGAGTTTTTTTTAGTACGATATGTCCAGCAAGTTTGCCTAGGGTTCAAAGGGTGTAATCTTTTATGCCTACTTTTCATTAACGATTCAGTAAGAAATGTCCATACTTCACGTTGCTTTCTATGTGCAGTTAATTTCAAACTGTTTAAATTGACGAGAATTTAAATGCATTGGCACCATAAACGAACAGTTTGTATCACATATAACTTGTGTTATTAAAATTATTAAACACGACATTTCTTTCGAATATTGCTATTTGAGTTCGTTTAACAGCATCTATACGAAACAAACTTTAAACTACAAAATATTTCTATTACATCATGCAATGCAAGTAAGTTTTCCAAATCGTTGCAAGCTCATTGCTTAGGCAGTCCGGTCGGTAAATCATTGGTTTGTCGTTAGAACATCGTTATACAATTTTAACGTATCGCAATTCCTATCTAACTTCACTTGGTTTCCTACACAAAATAACGTATCTATTACTTCTAGACCCTACAATGTCGAGCGATACCCATCGAGCAAAGGTGGGTTAGCTAAAGTTATGTTAGAATTTTATTATCACGCACAAAGGTCCAACTCAACCTCCTGACACTTCTGATTCGGGTGGTGTTCATTGTCTGTATAGTGTACACCTCTCAGACGCGTGTTTCACTTGCTTCAGAGCCCCTTAAATTTAAATCCGATAATGATTTTTGAGCACTTAAAATTGGATGGCGTGAGTCAACATTGAGGTTATGTAAAACCAATAAGAATTTAAAGTAGTTGAGCATAATATAAATGATACTTTCTATCCATTTCGGAATTTAAGTCAAAACAATTTAATTTGCTAATTGCAAACATGTCTTTCTGTGTATAACTCCATGACAGTAGGATATTTACTTCAAACACATTTGGAGCGGTATATAATTGTTCTTGGTTTGTGTTTTTCTCGTGAATCTGAAGAAAGACAATATGCATTAATTTGGTCTTGGTAATATTTACATGTATTCATTGTGAGCATATTTTACCACATCTACCTATGTAAATTTTATTAAATTTTTTACTAGATGATTGGAACAATTTTCACACGGTCGATGAGAAAATGTACTATTTTGCAAGTGTTGGTTGGTACATATTTTATTCTTTTTCTCTGCATCTACTTTTTCTTGTTGCCTTTGTCTATGTGCTACTTTTGTTCTTTCTCATATTATTGTACTGTGTTCTTGCAAATACAGTGCATGTAGATTCTTCGAAAGACTGAAGATAATTATTATATTTCCATAACCTATGATACTGATAGATAAACGAAAAGATAAGTATGGTGAAAACGGCCACTGTTGCTGTGATGAGCATATTTCAAAGTTGTAAAATATGAAGAGCAGTCAGATTTAATTTCTTTTAAATTCAAATCGAACATCTACGGCCGTATTAGAAAAACAATTTATGACTTGAAGTAAATAAGGCACTAAATGTATTGTTTTCTCTGAAAATTGCGCTTTAAACAGGAAGAACAATATACGCTGTTAGACGATCAAAGTCCAAACATATTGTTCAGTCCCAATAGTGGGTGTTTCTAAATGGTCAAACGTGTTTTTTCATATGGATTTTTTAAAATGTTTTTTCTCGTATCTTGGAAAATGACGTTTAGTACCTTGTTTACGTATTTCGGATCTTCGATTGAGGCCACCACTTACAAACTTGTCCTGATCCAAGCGCCATGAATGATTAGAAGCTGGCAATATGCTCGTTATGCACATTTTACTTTTCAAAGCTAGGGAAATTGTGCAGCTAGAATATGTTACAAAGTTGTAGAAGTATTATAGCAATGTTACCTTCTTGCAAAAGGTTATTGGAAAATATATACATATATACTGTATAATTTAATGATAATTATGATTCTGTCCTTTAGTTTCCTATGATAATTAAATTAATTTGGAGCCGGTACGGAATCGCAAAATCTTACTAATGTATTAGAAAATGATAACATTAACTCAGCAATGCGAATATAGCAATTTCATATTTTTTACAAATACATAGTTGGAAATGGACACCTATATTATTTTATTACTCGATTTGCGTACAAAATTCACATTTTTAACGCACAACACACTTTGTTATCTCGCATCAAAAACATATTGTGCCAAACCTTACTGAAAAACTACGCAACATAATGTTGTTAAGTTGTAATTTAGAATATAAAACGCTCTTGACAACAGTATCATGCATTTTAAAAGATTTTTTTTCTAAATGATGAAACCTGATGTCTCTAATGAGATTGTATAAGCGAAAATTATTTCCGCAAATGCTTAAATTCGCTGCTTCCGCAGAATTAAAATAACAAAACCCATAAGTTCCAATCATTTACTTTGCCTTTATTAAATTCTAATTTGCATATTTTAATGCAATTATGATAGAATGCTTGATGTTCCACATACGTATATATGGTTCCAAATTAAGTTTCTTCTGTTAATCTAAGATTCACAGTAATTACGTGCCGACAATTACTACTCTGGTTGTTCGAATGTGAAAATTCTAAGTTTATAACAAATTATTAGATATGATTTGAAATTTGTTGGGTACAAAATACGGATTTATCCACGCATAAAGAAATGAAGTTTGCGAGATACTGATATATCTGCCTTGGTGCGTAGTTTTTATATGTCTTTCTCAAGTATGTTTTATTTATGTTCACGCTATATAGATTTCTTGGCTGCAGTTCGGTTGGGGGCGGTTCGGAGAGCTGCACGAATGGTAAATATCGATTATTTACATCAGGTTGCTCATAGTAGTTACGTTCTCAACTAAATATAATTTTCTGAATGAATGAAAAGAAGATCTCAGTGTGTTTATGATAATAGGCATGCCATGGGTATGGAAGAGTTATGACTTTGTTATTCACATGTTGCCAGCTGATAATCACCCAAATTTTTCTTATGATGACATATTTCTATTTATTTTCCTCCGTAATACAAGCAACCCCTTATTTAGTGTTTATTTACAGTTTGGTTTTTATTTCAACTATATTTAGCCTCTGTAATGATATGAGATATGATTTGGAGATATTTTATTTTGTTGATGTGTCTAAATTTCGTGGTATTTTTTGTATGATTTATAATGGTATATTTGAATTTGAAAATAATGTTTCGTGATTGGTTGTTGATATCTTGCCTGGGTAGGCCACAGCTTGGCTGGAGCATGTACTTCAATTCATCGCTACTCAAATTTTTGTAACTCCTATTTTTTTTAAAGTTTCCGATGTATAGTGTGATGAGTGTGAAAGTTGAGCTGAGTGTGTGGGTAAGTGATTATTGTGTGTGAATTCGTGTCGGAGGCGAAGGAAGTGGGATCTTCGTTTTGCCTTCTTGAAATTTTATTTTACGGAGTTTTCCTACTCTTTCATTTATCGGTGCGCCGTGTGGGACATGACAGAAGGCCACTGTTTAGCTCACAGGTATTTGTATATGATATAAGATACATTTGTTCGTTGTAAGTCATTCTTCGAGAGTGATATCATTTTCCATTCTGAACATCGATAATCTGAAAAGTAATTTCTATTTGATAAATTACGTGAGGGGGTGAGACCTGTTTGTAACGTTCAATTGCTTCATTTTGTTTTTATTTTATTAATATTCTTACATTTGTTAACCAGCACTTTTCGTTTTAATAAACCTGATAAAAATACTTTTCTGTACCTCGGCTCCGTTAATTACAGTTTTGAAGTTCATCATGAACCTTCGTAGATTGTACGTTTATGTACATATTCAGAAATGCATCATCAGGTCTTCCGGTTTTCTCCCATTTGGCTCCGGATATGTATTGCATCTTAAGTAAAGGTTTCTTTTTGGATCCATTAGTCCGTTGTTTTCTTGCTAATGCATGTCCAAAGTCGAGTTTGTGTTAGCCTGAAAACTTGGGCTTCAGTAGGAAGTCCGAAGTAGCATTACACCTCATCACCTTTACCTCATTGATAAGTAGTCAGCATCCAGTTCATTCTTGTGTTTCGATTCAGTTCAGTTTAAATTCGAAAGTAAACTCAATACAGGATTCTTTAGTACTCGGGTGTATTCTGTGCCATAATGAAGCATATAAATCGGAAAGAAAATTTAGTTAGATTCTGTGTTAATTGGGGACTTTGTGTTTATGAACGAAAGCAGCAACGAGATTATTTTGTCATCTGAAAAGGAAGACAAAACTGGCATTAAAGAGAGCCAATAAGTACGGACGAAAATGATAGTGAAACGAAGATGAATCAGGGGAGGGTCCAGTGATTTACAACCTTTTATTCACGCAACTTGGGGTCCGCGTTTTCCCGGCAATTATCATAATGTCCATCTTTTTAAATACCCTCCGACAAGATTAGATTACTCAACTGCTAGAAATTTTACAAGAGACCCTTAAGTTTACTCTATGTTTCTTTGTTTTTAGTTACAATTATTCGATACACATTAAAATGCAATTCATAACAATCCATAACCGCAGAACTTGGTACAGATAAAATATGTGATCACCAAGCTACAAGGGTGAATTCAGTGACTTCGCGATGGAGCCAAAAAGCTTTGCGATTAGATTAAGAACCTTCCTGTGTACACCGACATCAGCGAAATTAACCGGGAATTAGTAGAATTTGAAACACTCCAGGGCAATGTGTCTGAAATAGCAAATATCTAGATCATCCTTAATTCCTTGCAAACTATTTTAAACGCCCTGCCATCCTGAGGTCAATAGTTTGCAGGAGCTTTCCCAGACACAACAAGCTCGAGAGCTTCTGCAACATTCCAACTGACTTAATCACTCTCAAACATGTCATTCATACTGTTCAGACTGACTTGGACGATATTCAAATTAATACACCCAGACAATTCGATGTAGAAGCTATTCGCAAATCTCTGACTAATCTCACATCATTGCCTGAAAAGAGTGTTGGACAAATTTAGTCAACGGTTACCTTCCTTCAATAAACTCAATACACATCCAATTTCCGAGGACGTCGATAATAATTAAAAAGCAATTTCGAACATGTAAGCCACCATTGAACCTACCTCAGAACTTGAAGATGTGGAGCCTGTAAAAGAGCAACTTAAAACCCTTCAGGCTAGCCTTCTGTTACCCCATTCATAAGGAGGTCAGTGATATTCGAGAAATTATGGTCTCCGTTGATGAACAGCTCAAGCATGCTATAGAGGAGAACATGAAATTCATTTATCTTGTCATGTCACTCGTATCCTGCGAGATACGTACTTCTTTGTATGATACATTAAGTCACATATGTGATCTCCCAACTCTTTTATATAAACTTATTTTTGGAATTAGTAATAATAATTTTGACAATAAATTTTTATGATGAAATTTTTACTACATGTTAATGTTTGGGATTTGATAGCGTTGTGGCAGGCTCAGGACCTTTCGGTCTGTAACGCCCGCGGTTATTATTATTTATATAAATGTTTGGAATTCTGAGCTGAATTATTATTGTGAATGATATAACGTACATCAAAGACATCCTAATTACATGATGTGATATATATATATATATATATATATATATATATATATATATATATATA
>JAGDQP010053648.1:0-13514 GCA_022664845.1 Lepisma saccharinum
CTCTTGTCAGTTATCGTATTACCGTGTGAGTTCAAAAGAATATATTAAAGTGTTAAAGTTTTACCTAGATATAAATTATAATTACAAAACGGTTTTTAAAAAAATGTCAATAAATTTGTCATATCTCAATGTAGCTTTCAATCAGGCGTTTGAGAATGAAACAGTCTTTTACAGTGGTTGTAAGACAATAACATTTCTTTGTGTTGTACAAAGGTACATTAAATATTAAGCATTCTCTAAAATAAGTACTTTCTATTTTTTTATCTAGAATCTTCGCAAAGTGCGTAAAGCTCTGATTATGTTGCCTATCATTAATAGTAGTATTAGTCTAATTTTTATATTTATTAAAGTGACATGAGCAGTATTATAATAATCATAATAACAATAATTTGTTTGTCGCCACTTCGTTATTTTGTTGCAAACACACTCGTTTTGCAATGTGGTATTGATCAACGAAGTAAATAACTAATGCCATATTTTTAATACTTTGTATGATCTCCCACCACCGACCCCATCCTATCTTCTCACCACCTGTGTCGGAGTATTGGAGTGAAGCAAATCTAACCAAAGGCCTACGTTTGCAAAATATTTGCTCGCTAATTATTTCGACATGTCATCATCTGACCAAAACGAAAATAGAATACCCAAACAATGAATATATTTAAGTGTGTTCACTCCAGGTAATCCACTGCACCTGAAGCTTTGCCTATACTTAAATATTCTAAGTTGTCACTCATATGTTGCTCCTTGAAACCTCCTTCTGACACTCATTGGATAAGGCATTGTGTTCAATTCTATACTGTAGAAGCTCAGCTTATTGTTCTTCAAAGGATCTGTTTGGAGAGAAAAAGAAATAGCTCACAGTACGGAAAACACAAGTTATTTTCTTTACCCTAAACATAAAGAATGATTTTTTAAACCTAAAAGTATTGATCCATACGTAACAAAAAATAAGCTTGTAGTCACCTAGCAAAATCAGATATGTTATTGACGAATGGTTTATTGGAAGTTATTATGACTGTAAAAAATGCATATGAACAGAATATACAGATTAAGCCAAAAGTCATAGAACAGCCTTGTAGTAAACTTAGCGTCAAGGAAGCGTGAAGCATCGTTGCCCACAAATGTGAAAAAATGCTACAATATTTAGTACATAATGAGATGTGGACAACATCTTGAAATCCGTCATAGTATTCGGAGATCAATGTTTTTATTAAATGACAAGTGGATCACGTGATATATCAAAAGATGGGATTGCTCCGAGAAAAAAAAACGGATTCCAGATTTGACCTAATTGTTACGGTGTTGGTGTTATGTTTACTGGAAATTTGCATTGCATGTGTTTATTTAACCAGCAGCGTTTTAACTTTAAAACCGAAACATGTATTTTAAATATGATATTTGAAATGAATTCCTGGGAACATTCTGGTATTTTTTTTTCATGTTTCAATTTGCCATTTGAAAAGAAATGTCCTCCATCCATATTGGGTACGGCGACTACATTGATCATTTACTGCAAAATGTAGCACTTCCCCACCATTCACCATTTGTGTGCTACTATGCTTCATGTTAACTACGGTTTGTGAATTACAAGGTTGTACTGCGATTTTTGAGTCAACCTGTATATTAATTCTCTCGTAATCAAGCCCTAAAGACCTTAAATAAAAAACAATCAAATTTCAATTCGTAATCAAGTAGAGCATTTTGTAAACAAGAACTATTCAAATAATTGTGATTAAAAACATTCTTTCATCTTATACTATATAGATTAGAACATATGGATATAAAACAAGACCAAATCATCATATTTGCGCCAATAGCACTTGGAACTTTTTTTTTTTTTTAATTCAATTTGCCCTTTACGTACATTTCAATAGAGTGTCTTCCTCGAAAATAGGATTGAATTAGGGATACTAAAGGAGCTCGAGCTTGAAACAAATACGTTAGTGGCAAATATGGAACTTAGACATTCAAATAATTACTTACTTGACATTCGAGTCTGTAGAATTCTCCACCAAGAAATTTGAATTATTTCTTCTTATGTGTGGTTAATGTTCTATGATAAGGAAAACGAATAATATTATTACATGGCTGTTAATTAAGGGATTCTGCCAGGATTTTTCTTTTGAGAAATAGACATATATTGAAGTGCAAGTATATTTTGCCAGGTGTATAACAATACCAAATTGTAGTTAAGGTTCCGGGGTCGATAGTTTAGGGTTGACAACCAACGAAAGGGAGTTGGATGGTCTGGCAGAATCCCTGAGCTCTTGGAATCTGGAATTCTGCCAAAGAGACTGAGTCAGATAAATTACTTACTTCAATGTTTTGCCGGCATAACATGTGTACTGCGACTTTTGACAAATGAATAATGTAAAAACAAACTGACTGAATGTATTGCTGATATACCGAGTAACGATTCAAAATAATTTACATATACACATTTTCTGAGGGAATTATTTAATTTGCAATATTGTTAGAAACCAATTTCAAGATATACCTAACTTGACACAAAGGAATTTTACCGCTTGCCACTCAATGGTTTAATAAATATATACTGTTCGTTATTTCCCATACTATACTCAGGCGTAATCTTAACCTGATAACCGCATCACAAGCGCAGTACTACACGTTGGCTCGCGAACCTTTGACAGGGTATTACGTAAATGTGCCTTTGTGTGCGCGTGTGTATGTGATTTGCATCGTCAGCTTGGTTGGTTGTTTTGACTAGCGCTGCTCGGGGTCTCAGCTGATAGGCGAGCAGCAGTGATTTCCCGTCTGTTTCCTGTCGCTAACGCAAATTTGTTTCTTGGATATATATTTGTTTTTGATTGTTCATGGATACACCACAACGGGAATAAACGTATTGGGAATTTGCACATGATTTATCTGCAGTCCTCACAATTAAAACCCGAGACCATGGACACCATTATGCTTACACATCTCGATTGATTAGTGTAAGGGTAGGATAAGAATCTTTGAAATGCAATGCGAATATAGCAATACTGCAAAACTCAGCAAAAGAAGTTATTTTCAAACTTTACAAAAACAGTGAAACTTCTGTATAATGAGTATTATATGTCTACCAGGAAAGATCAATCATAAAGAGAAGCACACGAGTAGCCACCGTCCCACATAATAAATTAAAAATAAGATTTCTTTATAACGCACCCCATTTCTCAACCTTGGCGGTGAGTGAAGCAACAGCGACCCGGCAAAACAAGCGCTCCGCTATGCTGTTGAAAATCCTTCCGGGTATTTGAGTTCCACTATTAAATACAGAGAAAATGTCAAACAACTTATAATTTACTGGAGTTCTTCAATTCCAACCGTATCATAGGAATGGGAATCACTGCCTGTTTGGGTGACCACAGGTTCTATATCAACCACCAGTCCATCAATTTCCACATATTTTCCTCTTCTGTGATGACATGCGTCATAAGATTTCCACCTTTTTGCTGTTACCTTACGAAGTCCCTCTGCCAGTAAATTTTCTATACCTGGCATTTTTAACGTGCTATTTTCAGCGGCTACATGTGCTTTCACTTCGCTCCAGACATTCGCGATAGGGTTTAACTCGCAATGTCTTGGTGGAAACAGTAAAATGTTGTGTCCCACCTCAAAAGCCATTTTATCCACCTTTTATTGTATATACATATGTTTTACTTGCTTCACTATGTGCAGCAGATCGCATTTCAGCATTTGCGGAGTATATGTTAGGAGTTGCCTTTCTTCCTGAGAATTCGTCTCTGCTTTCTTGGCGTCCAACCATTGTTTAATTTCCTCTTTATTTATATTGAATTTGGTATCTTCTCAACGAAAAACAGTGTGATATGGTGTGTTATTCATCCCGATGACACTATTTGGGTGTAGGTTTGGAGGAATAGATGTATACCAATCCTCGAGCCTGTTACTATCCATTTCTTGATGATAATCCCCTTGCCTCTTTTTTGCTCTAAATATCAATTCTGCATCGATCATAAATCCATCTTCACTTCCAATGTGCACAACAATCAACCTTCCTCCTTTTCCGGGCGGTGCGGTGGTTTAAACGCAGTGGTTAATTTTTCAAGAAACGCCTGTTTACCGCTTGTTATAGTGGTGTCTGTCCTAACATAAGATATTGTATGCCCCTCATTGACCCAAGTTTCATCCAAATAATAAACATGTATAGTTTTTGTATACCCTCATCCCGGAACCGTATAATTTCGCGAAAATATCTGTGCCGCTCTTGATTATGTCTTCCCTATCGATCATGTCTTCCCCGTTTCTTACGGGGTAGCTACTCTTAATATGCTATTTACTGCCCACTGTGGATGATTTCCAATATTATCAACTACCGTACAGCGTATGCGGTATGCTATCGTTAAGAACTTCAAACCTGCTCCCTTCAAAACATGCATACTGGGGAATTCTGCAATGCGTGTGAAAGGTATTATTCAAAGAAAGGGTTTATCTATCATAGCCTGATTTCTATCATATCCTAGTATGATGTGAGCTCACGAAAATGCTGAAAAGCCAATAATCTATTTCTTATGCATAATTCTTCTGTTGTCATATGCGTCAGAAAACATATCCACCATTTATGACAATTCAAGGAGTTTTCACGGAGGGGAAAAGAAAAGAAATATTAATTTGAATTTAGCTTTAAAGCCTTTAGGCAACTTTGGCTCTGGTCGAAACATGTGTTAATATTCTTACTGAAGTATGTTTTCATATGCCCACTTTCGACAATTTATGTAGCTTGCAGGCAGGGGACAGATATACACAGCAAGGGGGATAGAATCCCCCTTCTGGTGCTATTACATGGCTGAAACGGGTCGCCGGGTATATGCTTTGAAACCGGTTTGACCCAATTTCGAGCCCGAGGGCAAATCATAGATTTATTTGCTTCTTCATTATACACCGTTGCGTTTGATCAGTGTTTATTTCAGGGGTAACCGAGACTGCAGGTGTTCGCCTAGAGCGCGAAAAATACGACGACGGAAATTCATAATAATAGTAATAACATATAGAAATAGTTTCATATTCCCGAGCAAAAACAGAATCGCTGGATGTGTGAAAATAACCCCCTCCCCCTTCCCCGCTCGGAAAGGCTATTCTGAAACAATTTTGTGTTTGAAGTATTAAATAGTACTCTATAATAGCATTAACATATTTTTAAACTCTCAAAACCCAAGTTCCCGTGCATAAGCTCACTTCTCAAGGAACCTCATAATATTGTTTGATTCAAACCACAAGAACAAACCCAGGCCACTGAGTTAAGATTCGATCATCGGGTCGCCGAGGTCCCTTTGGTTATTTGAGTTAACACCGGGCTCCGAGACTTGCGAGTCAAGTTTCGGACAGGGTCACGAAAAGTGACCCGGTTTCGAATCTGGCTGTAACCACTGGTGTATTTATAATGGAAAAACTGCCGTGACGCTACCACGTTCAGCATTGTATAAAGTTTACTATAAATATAAAAAGAAAAATATAGAGAGCTCTTAAAAAGTGCCCAGTTGTCGCCAGGGCTGAAATACACCACTGGCTGTAACTGTGTGAAAAATCAACTTATTTTACTGGTCTTCTTCAGCTTTTAACATAAGAGTTTTCAACTTTACAATCTTGCAACACTTACAAGAGACTCGCATCTTAGCTCCCTGCTGTTTATTCTTTTTTTCTTTCTTTCCAATTTCGAATCGTGACGTCACTTTCATAACCTGTCACTATTACATCTAGTAGCATTTATTTGAAATATTAGTCCTGTATTTACATTTTTATATACTTGCACTCCATTAGCTTTTTGAACTGAGCTCCTAAATAATGTTTTCAGTGTGTAACGTGAGGAACTATGTAATGTACGCGGAGTGGTGCTAATTGAAGTTCTGTATCTCGGCTTTCAGGATAAGGTCGCTAGGAATAGTTACCCTCTTCGTAAATTGCATCGTAAGAGTAGTTCTCTTGCATTATTTTCATGCAATATTCTTCCCATGAGTTGCTTACTTTTTTCTGCATAACTCTAATAATAATTATTCACTTCCTTTTGGTATCGTCTCAAATTTTATTTTGTTGTAGCAGAATTTCTTTCTTTCCATTCTATGATATGCTTATAATTCTGAAGTAGAGTTGCCTCGTTTACTTGAAAATTATTCTATGGACACTTGGAGAGTATTTGGTGATTTGATTTAACAGATGGCAGGTGTGCAAACCTTCTTCTCAGCTTAATATTGAAGAAAGGTGAATTTAATTGTACACATCACTAGCACGCTAAATAGGCAATTAAAGGTTCATTTAGGAATTTCTCCAAGTAAATGCAAAAAGGTTTTTCTGTTTGTGGTTTATTTCTTACCACTATTAACAAGTGTATGCAGTCTATTGACGTGCATCATATTTATAAATAATGTTTTGGCACTTTGTTTGTCTACTTCTTTAAAGCTTTAAATTTATATTTATAGGGGCCAATACAATAAAACTACACTAAAGCTGCGCTCCTAATCAATAATATTTTTTCTGCTTAGTACATAAGATCACTATTTTATTTTTAATGGGCCACTGTTATTTGTTGAAGATACTTTAAGTTAAAAAGTGACTCAATACGTAATTTAAATATTCTTATTTTTTCATTTTATATAATTATATGGAACTCAAG
Source organism: Lepisma saccharinum (assembly GCA_022664845.1). Lineage (NCBI taxonomy): Eukaryota > Metazoa > Arthropoda > Insecta > Zygentoma > Lepismatidae > Lepisma > Lepisma saccharinum. The sequence goes on from JAGDQP010053648.1 coordinate 6,632, forward strand.
TTGTTTCTCGGATGTCACTTCATTTTGCGATACTAGTCTCTTCTTTTCCTGACTTTTCGATGAATGGAACAACTACTAAAGTTCGAGTTCGAATCCGATAACATTGGTCACTAATTAACTGTCAAGTTGGTTTGAGTCTCAAGTCACTGGTTTTAATTAAGTTATTAAAGTACACTTTTGTAACGAAACGAATACTTGAGCATAGGTTACTTTAACATAATCTATGTGATCCATCAGTCAATGTTCATACTCGTTTTATTTTCTTTGATTTTGGGATGTCGTGTGGTTTATCATGGAGTTCACGTGACATGGCTGTTGTGATTTTGGGGAAACAGAATTAAGAAAGGTGTATGCGTCAAATGTGAAGGAGAGGATTGTGAATGGGCCTTGGTTAGTTCTCTCTGGTAGTCACGTTTACTGAATTTCCCGGTGGTTGTTTTGATCACCGACATTCATAGAATCACGTCTCAGAGAGAGTTTTTCTGGGATCACAGATATTAGTCATTAATTATGATTTCTTGCTGTTGATTTTAGAACATTGGCATTAACGTTCTAGAAATACTTTCTTTGATATTGCGTGCCTAATTGTTGGTTAATAAATTTTGTTATTTAGCTTTCGTATTTTTCATGTCGTGACTTTTTTATATGGAGACAGAAAGACAAGTCTTTGATTTTATGTTTTATTGGGAGATCATGACCTACAAATGAGAGGTCCTATTGTTCACTTTTTCTTTGGGAATTATTTGTCGAAGTAACCTTGTTATTTTCGAATATGATGACGGTAGAGAAGTGTTTTGCTTCTCTGGTGCACGTGTTATTATTATGAGGTTTTTAAATTGCTGTAATATTCCATGCGTCGTTTAAGAAAAGCATTTACCTTAATATGAGTCTCGATATTCTGATATTGAATACATTCCCTTTAACATTATTTCTATTTGCTGTGCAGAATGGGCTAAAATTTACCTTAACATTATTTACAAATTACCTGGTTTAATACATGTTGCTCATGATACTCGTAAATATATATATTAAATTTCCTGAAGTGAACAAATAATGGATAATAATTCATTTGAAAATGAAAATTAATTTTATGTATTTCTATGTATCTATCTATCATTCTATATATATATATATATATATATATATATTTTGTAAACAACACTTCGACACTTCGTAATAGCAATATTGTCTTCCTTGAAAACCAGTACAAATAAACATAACATAATGACAATAATTTAATTGAGTGGAATTTAAGACACGTTACCTTCTACTATAACAGCACAGGCATATTTACTAAATTTAGCTCTTCTTACATGTGCTGGAAATCTGAATAAACAACAACACAGAAATGTCTAGTTTAAGACATAAAACAACGTTTATGCTAAGAATTTCATGGGTAGGTAATAAATAATATTTTATCCACTTATTTGTTGATACGAGAAAGAAATTTCTATGGCGCTATGTGCAGAAAGGATATATGTTTAAAGTCACATAATTTTAAATCGTAACTCGGAAAGGCACAGAAACAATTAAAAAAGCAAGCTGGGGTCATGCTTAGGCTTTTGATATGCGACTGTTAACATATATCGAATTCTTTCCATGCGACATTCCTTCCTCTAATGATTTTTAAAGTATTATGTGATTGAATATATTAAAAATCGTGACACTTATTGTCTAGAGGGAATAAAAACACTGCAAGAAAATGAAAAACCGACTAGAAATTCGAAACAAATTATATTATAAATAATAATAATCTTTATTCAATTCATAATTTCTGACTCCCATTTGTTAACCACTTTTTGGTTTCTCAGTCAGTTAGAGTAAATGACGGGTTTATTGGAACTAGAAGTATCGAGCAATTCTGCTCATGGCTTCCATTTGTGTTGTACTGGCGTGATGAGATTACGTATATGAAGTGAACAGGTCTCAACTGTCGCATACCTGTATGTGCACATGAAGTGTAGAAGTTTCGTTTATTAGTCCATAATGATGACGGAATTTGAATTAATCTTGTTTTATGAAGGGGAAAGGAGATGTGGATGACCTCTGTGGCCGGTGAAGTTGAATCACGGAGAGATGATCGTTATTCCATTTGCAGTTTATTTCTTATTTAATATTTTCCTGGAAGGTTTAGACCGGAACAGGTTTATTTAGTGTTGAGTTGTAAGATTTTGGTTACAATTTCTAGAAGTGTAAATATTATCACGTTAGTATCCTTTGCTTCTTAAATCTTGGAAAAACCAGTTCAAATTACTCTTATAGCTGCTTCATGACTGATATTCTGAACTAAAAGTGTGATTTTGGTCATTATTGGAAAGAAATTAACACTTTCAATAAGCGAAGATTCTTTAATTTCAACAGGCTGTGGTACTGACGGCTTAACACTGGATACAGATTTTTCTTGTTGTACTTTGGTAGTTATTTCATTTGTAGTGCGACTTGAAGGAGCTGGAGTTCTGGAAGCTTTATATTTCTTGTACATTGCGCATCCTTTATAATTAGCAGAATGGTCCTGTTTGCAGTTTGCACACTTGACAGGTGTTGTACACTCCATTTTAGTGCACTCAGTAGTTAAATGTGCTCAAGCACATTTGACACATCTCGGGTTCATAAAACATGTAAATTGGGTGTGATTGTAGCGCTGACAACGGAAGCATTGCAGCAATTTGTTCGATCGGTACATTTCTATTGCGCTACTCTATAGTGACATAAGTATTCGAGCTGAAGCAGTTCTTGAATGTTGAAATTTCGTTTTAGAGTGACTAAGAACAGTGGCATATAAATCCTGTGATGAGATGAAGGGTCACGATGGTACATATGTTTGACCTCTTGAACTTGGTTAGTTGCAAGCGGCTAGTTCTTGATGGATGTCATCAGTTTCTGTATCCAGAGGTATCCAGCGGTTTTGATTTCAGAATTGGTGGCACGATTTCGAGGTTTTACTGTTTTCTTGGGTTGAATGAAACACGCTGTATCCATTGGATGAACTGAATCGGATGTATTTTGGGTATCAATACTGAGTTTGTTTTTCTTATTATCTGCCGATTTAACAAATTGAACTGCACTGACTACTTGGGCAGCTTTCTTGGCAGGTGGTTGGTCATCGGACAGGTTTCTGCTCTCTCTCTCTCTCTCTCTCTCTCTATATATATATATATATATATATATATATATATATGTTATACCTTTCTCCAGAGATGGCACTGCTTTGTTCAATATACTAACGTTATATCTTTAATAATGTGTGGTACACGCTACTTAACTTTCTGCACAGCCTTTTAACACAGTCTGTTTCTATTCAAACGAAATTAATTTAAGAGAAATCAGTGAAACTGTATATTCTCTATTGCTTTGAAACTCTTGGTATGCGCAAACAATCCACTCTGCTGTTGTATTCTTTATTCGTACGGTGTTTCTTCTGTTTTGGTTTTATATTGGCTCAAATGTTATTATTTTTGTAGAGGTAGTTTAAAGGCGAAGTAAGCTGGACTGCCTTAAACGTATGGTTTCCTAACGCAGAAAATTTCGTTACCCAAGAGTATTAGCGTATAAATGTAATGTTAAAGACTAGAGCTATTAGTTAAAGACTTTAAATGATAAGAGAGAAGTTAAATGGCAATCTGCCTCTCTGCCTGACTTACAACTTCTTGTACATAAACACATTGTTTATTAAGGTCTGGTAACTCTTGATTTCGGTCTGCTAAGGCTGGTAACTGCCCAGGTTTGTTACTATTACCTAACTTATCCTCCCTACTCATTTGATCCTCCCTACTTTCTTCCAAAATAACAAAGCAGTTCTTCATCATCTGTGTCATCCTTGCTTTTCTCCTTGTCCTCGCCCTCTCCATCGGATCCTTCATTGTCTATATCCTCTCATCTAGATTTGCCTTGATTTGCTTCTTTGGTGGTATTGATATCGATCATCTTTAGACCTTAGCAATGATTTATTGTAGTCGTCATAATGTCGGGAAAAATGAAGCAGTTCTTTTCGAATATTATCTTTCTTCAGTTTGGAACAATAACCCAGAATATCCATAGCGTCTTCAGGTAATTCTAGCAACAAATTGATTTCATAAAACGTATGGATGTAGCGAAGCAATGTCTTTCATAAGAGCTTCATTCGAAACAAAACGGGAATCCTTTTACCGAATTGCGGTTTCAATGATCACATTGAATACATTTATTTTAAACCATTTTAATGACGAAGACGAAATAGTTCTTGCTTCGTAGCTGGATGTTTCACCAAATTGTAGGTTGATTTAGGTATTCTCTAGTCTGGGAGAACATTTTCAATTTCAACATTGTAATTTGCTCTTGTGAGCTTTTTTTCTGTATGTGTTGCACAAATTCAGTTGTTTTAATCAATATGGAACTAAATTCATTTCTTGTCTATCGCAATTTCAATGCCAAGATTAGGTTTTTCTTTTAGTTGCTGCAAAATTGTTTAACTCTCTCTTTTGCAAGTATTCCGAAGTGAATGTTGTCAAACTAAATAACTCACTGAAAGTTGATGTAAGAAGTATATTTTAAAATTGACACCAATTCTTAAGCAAACAATTGGCCTTGAAAGTAATTTCTGCTTTAAAATCCCCGAAGTCGGCAATATCGATTAGGCATTAAAGCAGTGCTAAGAGCTTCTTACGGTCTTGCATAGGTGTGGAAAAGTCGTCAAACACGCTATTGATAGCTCGATCCTTACTCCACCATCTAGTTGTGTTAATCTTTTGCAGTCGCCGAAGGAGTTGTGCTCCACTTTGTATATTTCTGTTCACTTTGTTCAGATTTGCGTTCTTTTATGTGATTCAGAAATGAAATTACCCGTAGTTTGAAGCAATCTAAGGAAGTCTTTCGACATTCTGTTGAATCGGTCATGACTACGTTTAGAACATGTGCGACGCAATGTGCATGTTGCAAAACAGGATTATCTTCCTTCAGACGAGCTTGCAAAGCATTGTATTGCCTGCTCACCAAGTTATGGGCGTAGGAAAATTAAGAAAATTGAACTTTAATGGTCCATACGCAAAGGCTGATTAGAATGCTAGAACAAGCGTCGTGAACAATATCAGAGAAAATCTGTATTTTCGAAAAAAGAATCACGACTGTTAGGAACTTGCGTAAAGAATCCTACAAAAGAGGTCGAGGTCTTCAGAATAATTTTTAGATTGAGGGGAAAATATTTATTGAACTATTGTGAAGTTTCTTTAGTTTGGATTCAGTATTTTTTGAAAGTACAGGTATGATTTTCTCGCATATTACACTGTCCACACCGCTTGTTCTAACAGTATTAGTGTTTGCGCTATGAAGTGCTTTAACTTTCAGTTTTCATATTTTTTTTTTTTTTAGAAAAACTTTGTTTTAGTCCAATTTAGTATGCTTCATAGCAATAAGAAGTGTTCAATTTGAATTTATTATTTCTATTGAGATCCTAATCCAGGTGATCAGCTACTAAGGACGGGAACCACAGTTTAATGTGGAACCCGAACCACTATGTTTAATGCATTTCCCGGGGGTTGAATGTCGAAGCACACACAAAAGGGGAGAAATTCCTAGACTTTCAGTTTTCGGGTGTCAGAAAAACTTTTCAAGTTCAATATTAATATAAAGGTATCAATTATAGAAACATTATATTTTCTATCTTCAAATTGTAAAATAATAAAAAAAAATTGTTTCTGTGTAAAAATACGGAAAATGTATAAATGAACTGGCAGCATTCCCTATTATGAAAGCACTCCATCCTTTGCCATTTAAAAAGTATCCATTTTACGGAACGTAGCATTAGAAGATGTTCTAACTTCAGAGAAACTATCTCGTATTAATAATTAATGTAAAATAAAATAAAATATATTTTTTCTAGAAATAGGCTTATGTCTTTATCATGTTGGCCCACCTTGCTACTTTTTACCATGTTGGTTCACCCGGCGATTGCAGGGTAGCATTGTTGGCCAGTCCGCCTCTGAATATATCCAGTTCTAATGTATGCATTAACTACTTTATATAGGCATTTCTAGTCATGCAGATATAGTCATACTTTCTAAACCAGATTAGAAATGTACTTTTATGAGTTATCTCTTGTTCAAACTGCCTGTGACGGAACACAAAAGTGAACGATAGCCAAGAAAACATTCTAACCTCGTTTAACTTGAGACAGTATTGTAGGACATAATATAGCCCAAATAGGAAAGCAATATTCAAGATGCTAATGCTTAAATTATATAATAATATGATACATCAACACTTCCTTGAATTTTTTTCAACAATATGGAAAAGTTTTGTGGCATTTTTTTTTTAGTTCTGGATATATAAAGCAAAATATAGAAGCTCAAAAATCTTTTCACTTTTAATTTTATATGTAGATTTACTTATTTGTTTCTCTCAAGAAAACTACAAACCTACTTCATATTGTCTCTATACGGTCAGGACGTAAAGGGAAAAGGTTTCTTTGAAGGGGCAATTTGAATTAACTGAATGACAATATTTATTTTACGTCCAGCAGATGATGCGTCAAGATACTAATTAGTATTGTTTTCTACGTTATGCTAAATTCAGGACAAATACAATAAAACACTGCATATTTACGAAGAATTAAGACCCATTTAAAAAATGGAACAGGTGATAGAGGTATTTCGGGATTCTCAGGAGCTATGTTGTTAGTGTTGCCAGCCAATTCATGATATCAATACTTCAAATTGCTTCAATGCTATTGGAAATATATGGACTAAATTTTTATGTACTCTGTGTGCCTTGGGAGCCGTAGTTGTCAGTGCTGCGTGCCAGTCTTATGAACGGTTACACCTCTCAGTGTTGCCAATATATTATATTCACACAAAACCAACGCTTGTCTACAACAGCTAGTTAAACGGTGTTCTCAAATGACGTGGAAGTC
>JAGDQP010053649.1:0-13514 GCA_022664845.1 Lepisma saccharinum
CAAACGCTGGTCTATTATTTAGTCTATGGTACCACTGACGTGAGCCTGAGCCACTCGGTTCCGACATTGTAGTTTTCCATATGTAATATATAAAAAGATCGAGGAGAGATGTCATAAACACTTAACAGACCACTTTCATTTTATATTAAAATTGGTTAGTTTGACACGAAAAGCTATAGGAAATATTTCACAGGTAATTTGGTAGTAAAAGTAATTTACTAGCATTCAATATTGTTTAAGCAGCCTACGAATTGCGAAGGGACGGGAAAAAAGAAAAAGTTTTCTTAACAAGTAGATTCATTATCATTACAAACTGGTATTTAAGCAATACAAAATAATAATAATAAATTTTTTAATCACATATTTTTTTTTAAACAATTCGTACTAGAAAGTAAAAACTAATTTTGTTTATACATGGCTGAAAAGAAAAGCATTTTATTTTACTAATTGAATAAGATGGGGCCCACCACTTACCTCCTAGATATAATTGTGGATCCCGAGCCTTCTGAAGTTGGAAACCACTGTACTAAAGCAGTTAAACAGTGGTGGTGACAAGGCATCACCGTGTTTCAATCCGTTGCGAATGGAAGTAATAAAGTGACATAAAATGAAAGTAAAAATGGAATATTGTCATCCGACTTACGTCGTTGTGCAAAATTGCATCATGTATGATGTAGGAAAATGAGTTAAAGTAAAGTTGCAAGATTTGAGGACACCATGAACCATTGTGAACTAAAGAAAATAATGTAAAAATAAATAATTATTCAATTGAGGACTTGAAATGGTGAACCATGTAAGTGCCATAAACGAAATTTTACAGGGGAGAGGAAAACGGACGGTTTCTCCGACTTGAACACACGTAACTACAACGTCTTCCGTTGCGATTTTCAACTATCGTTGTAATGGTCTGGAAACTTTTAGATTTTTGCATGATGTTAGGTTTGACAATTCAAATATTTCAACATCACAAACGCGAGTTTTGGATTTGTGGCACTTACATGGTTTTCTATTTCAAGTTCTCAATTCTTTCCTTTTCATGAAGGGACAAGTGTTTAACTTGACCTGTTCACATTTGTTTCACAATTTATGAATAAGAAACGTAAGTTTGCTACACTGTTTGTTTACAACTATTATGCAATATGAGCAAAAATTACATTTAATATCTTCTATGACTGCTGCGGAATGGAAATCATCACTAATTTCGAAATCTAAATCCGTATCCTCCTGAAATATTTCTAAGACGTATTTTCAGTAAATTGATCCATTCAATTTCGATAACCTAACCTACTTCCGCGTCAATCAGTACAAAAAGGCTTCGTTGCAAGGGTAAAAGCACACCAACTCAATGAAACAACCTGGAATTTGAAACAAGTAGTTACAACGTACAATCACAAAAGGCGCAATACGAATACAACCTGGAGTTCATTCACAATAAAATATAATAGCTAACAACGCACTATGTCCGGCGTCCGTCCAGAATGTGCTGAGGACAAAGATTTATTGTTAAGCGGAAGAGGTCAGAACATAACTTCGAATTTTCAGAATGACCATTAGGTGAAATAATGACATTTATGCAGCTTTCTCGTGAAAGAAAGCGCTCTAAATTTAGTATTTTCATTACCATGATTAGTTCAAAATTGGACTAAAAGTGGCCACATGACGATTTCTCTCCGCTGGGATAGTTTACACATGGGAGTACTCAAATTTTGACCACTTGTAATTAAAATTCACGTAGGTGCTGCTCTTAAGTCTCGCTACACTTATTAAAAATATGAAGGTTTCGTAATATTAGCATTTTTATGGATCTAATATTATTATATCGTAGCTTAGCTGGTAGCGTGTCCGAGTGTGAATCGGGCGACCCGGGTTCAAATCCCGCCTAGGACGTTGGAGACTTTTCTTCAGTGTTCCCATGCCTGATGTTCTGGGGTACACTCAGCCTCCAATCAAACTGAGTACCTGAGTATCCCTGAGCACCTAGGGAGGTAAAGGCGGTTGAGCGTGAGACTTGCCACCCCACGTCGCTTCGTGCTGTTGGTCGAGAATATGTGGAACGCTACCTCCACATCACCCACGCGTCGTTCACGGCGCGTGCGCATTGCGCAGAGAATACCTTCATCATTATCATTTTAATTTTATTTATTTACTTTGAAACATTAAAATTAATACAACTGTTACATGATCTGTTTCGCTTTTTCGTGAACTTAAAATGTTTTAAAAACTAAAACTCTCTCTTTCTGAAGCAAAAATAATACGGCCGAACATCGATAAAAATTGTTAGATGACCATCTCTTCGTAGAAAGAGAAAGAAGAAAATACATCAGAATTAATTTTCTCATATAAACAAGTGATACGAAAATGATTTTATCTTCTGTAATTTTGCATTAATCATTAATTACACGCCAAATATATTTGATGATAAATAATGCTCAAGGAAAAATAATAATCGTATCTGAATGATATTCATTTATTGCCCAGGATATATAAACAAAACATAAATTCTTATTCTCTACTGTTAATGCCGTCAGAGAATTTCATTTACAGGAGAGATTATTTAACGTTAGATTTAATGTTCTACAGCAACTTATTACTCGAAGGTCTATCCAAAAGAAAACTACATTTCCTGATAAAAGCAAGCCGTTTGGTACAGAAACTTTTTAGACCCTTAGAATCGATTTCACCTTAAACACCCAAAATTTCAATCCTTAAGATTCAGTACATGTTTTAAAAACGGAGGCTAAATTACTCATATTTGCATTTATTGATCGACTGTAATGTTTGGAAGGTGCTTTCGGTTTGTTCTTGAGCTGAAAGATCCTTAGAATCGATATGGCCCCCAGCACCTATAATTTCAGCCCTAAGATTCAAGATGGCGACCATTATCATCAACATTTCATTTATTGATCAATTCTAAAATTTGAAGGGTGCTTTGTTTATGTTTTTAGGTTGTTGATGTCGAATTTTCACATTAAGAATTACAAATTTCATTATGTAAATTCAAAATGTCATTTGTTAAAAGAAATGTATCTTAGGTAATGTGTACATCGAAAGAAGGCTTCCTTTATTCATGATTTGCAGTGTTTTGAACAATTTCGGCTTATAGAACTAGGAATGTGAATGACTGCGAACAATAAACATACTATGTATGTTTGTGTACTACATTTTCAAAACCACCCTTGTCCAAGCGCCATAAATGTTGGAAAATCAACAAAACACTCGTAATACACTTATTATTTTCAAAGCTAGGGAAAATGTACAGCCATGAATACCTTAGGAATAGTGGTAGAAGTCTTACTTTACCAAGATTTTACCTTTTTTCTGAAAAAGATGGGGAAAGATAAAATAAATATAAATGTTACTGTTAATTTTTGTTTTTGTCCTTTACTTTCTAATAATTAAATAATTTTACAGACGTTCTAGAATCATAAAACCTTACTAATGTGTTAGAAAACAATCAAATAAACTCAATAATGCCTATATCACATTTTTACATTTTTGTGGACAAGGGTGCCTTTGGACTACTCATTTATTTTATGGACAGGATATAATGTATCGGGACTTTATCCTTAAAGACAGGTAGACTCAAAAGCAAACAAGGGGGGCAGCGGCACCCTGCTGTCAAAAGGGGGCTTACCCAAATTTTCACATAACGTTGTCAAACCTACCTAGAACACAAGTCTACATTACGCCACAGGAGATGACACATAACGAAAGAAAACCGCTATCGGACCTAAAGACAGAAAAGGTACACCCATCAGCACTCTGCTTCAGCCAAGGACCATCGAAAACAGAACACACACTAGTCTAGTCCCACGAAGCATGCATGGAATAAGCTCGAAAGAAGTGCCAAAACGCAGAAAGTTGGAAAAAAAAAAAAGCAGAAGGCAAAAACACCAAGGAAAATGCCTCCAAAAAAGTGGGGAGACGCAGGCGAGAACATCCCGCAGGAAAGCAGAACACGAAATGCTATTTTACTGACCTAACGCAACTAGGCCCCTAAAATGTACAAGGCTCAACGCAGCCTCGCACTAGTTAACATATATCACGAAATTTAGATAAACTTAACTGCTTTAACTATTCCCTAATGATTGCAGAAGCACTGAATCAAAATATCAAACTTTAACTTCATCTGAAATTGCTTTCTCACAAACACATGAAATAACACTTGGCGGACAGAAATGGCGAAAGATTGAGAACCTTTACAGCAATATTACAGTGAGTAAACTACCTAATTCTTAATAAAACCACTGACACAAGGAATATTTGGTAAAATATAATGAATTTAAAAAATGACAAACGCAAGGCAAAAAGACTGATTGCTGAATTTCTTGGGGAAAAAAAAGTTTCTAAAAAGAATCTTTAGCACATCAAAATGAGTTTTAAAGATGCTGTAATTTCATATTGAGAGGTAAATTAATTTGTTTACAGAAACGCTCTGCTTAAGAGCAGAGACAAGATTTCACACTCATTTTACCAAAAAGATGATCGTACTTTGTATGTAACGTACACGTAACTAAATGTAAAGTTCTTTCATATCTTCTGTGTGATCTGTCATCACGGGTGTATGTCGGCTCTGGTTAGCGCATATCCATAGTTTCGCAATTTTCACACGGCAGTGTGCATGGAAGTCTTACTCGGCGATACGTACATCCAAGTCAAATCCTTTGTTGCACCTGTCAATTTAATGAACAGAGAGTTTTTCTAGACTTCAGGAAACTAAGACCACACTATTCCTCAGAATCAAACATTATGATGATGAATAGTCAGGAGTGTCGTCGAGATTTAACGCATTCCCCCTACCTGAACTGCCTGCCGTGCTGCTCGTAGAACATGCTGATGCAACGCTGCACTGATTGGTGGTAAGAAGAAAATCAATTTTTAATTGCGAATAAATGTTTCGTTTACCAGGAGAGTCTCAGTGTGTGGGCCACACATTAGGGCTATAAATCGTTCCAAGGATTGGAAGACGTCTCTTCAGAGTTCGACAGACGGAAGTGGTTGGATGTAGCACTTGTCTCTAGGTGTGAGATCCGGGGGGTTTTAAGATGATTTCTTACCCTTTGATGAGAAGAACAAAACAGTGTCACAGCCACGTGGGTAAACGAGACAAGAAAACACTTTCTCGCACATGAAATCAAATTCAATTTCCTCTTGCAACCAACCAGTAATGAAGTGTTGTATCAGTATTTTTAAGCAGCTTGAGGCAGGCCAGGTATGGGCAGAATGCATTAACGCTCGACATCACTTAAAGACTCTTCATCGTCATAGCGTCGGAATCAGACGAAAAGTTGATTACAGTGTGGTCTCCGATTCCTGAAGTTTGCATGTATATGGATGTAACTCTTCTTATGTGTCGTCGAGTAGGAAAATTGGCCAAAACGTTGCATTTCAAGCTAATTGTCATGAGAAATATATTTCTTTCAATAGATGCAATTTTGAAACTACGTATTGGAATTAGCAATTTGTCAATATCGAAATTCGACAGCTGCACCAAAGAAACATAAGAAAGCACAATTCAAACACTAAAATTTATAAATAAATTTAATATGGGTGATATTGGCTGCCAGTTTAAAAGCATGGACGCCAGCTTGAATTTTAAAGATTGAAATCTTGGGTGCTTAGGGTCAAATCGATTCTAAGGGTTTGTTAAACAAATGGAAAACACCTTTCAAACATTAAAATCGATCAATAAATGCAATATCGGTAGTATTGGGTGTCATTTTTAAAACATGGACACCATGTTGAATCGTATGGGCTAAAATTTTGGGTGCTGTGGGTCAAATCGGTTCTGATGGTCTAAGAAATCCTTGTACCAAACGGTTTGCTTTTAATATGGAATGCAGCTTTTTTGGTCAATTATGGTTTGTCGATCCTGCACTATATTGTTACTTTAAAAGTACAGTGTGGATCTTTAACACCACAAAATATTTGGCATATTAAGGCATAAAATAGTACAAGATTAAAGTGGATCTGAGAAGAAACAGAAATATACTCGTTACTGACCAAAATTGGATTCTATAGAGAAGCTAGACCGAATTGGGCTTTTACAATTTATTCTTTATTTACACATTGGTAAACTCTGCAGGCACTACTTTACCTTTAAAAGCTCTACGAAATAAATTGTTCTAAATGCATCGAAGTAATTAACACGCACAACTTCTTCCACATGATGTACTTCCAATAAACAGACGAGGCTATACAGTATTCCTGCAATTTAGTAGTATCCACTCAATACATTAGTGCAGTACCTGATAAACAGAATTTTCAACGATCTATTTACGGATATGCAACCACTGAATTAAAAATAGCACTAATCATTCGCCACCAGAGCCGCTTTCATGTCAATGATAGTAATATCACGAATATAAGAAACTAACTCGTAGTTATGTAAAAAAACAAACCATATCTATTTTATTGTGTATAAAACTGTAGTAGTGTTAACTGTATTATATAGATTTCAAATACAAATAAAAATCCGTTAACGTTACTTGTCACACTCAATCAATTAAATTAAATGTAATTTTATATTTAATGTTAGATGAAAAAAAAACTTCCTAGATACTTTGACCGGCAATCTCAAACTTACTAGGTCATTCAATAAGGAATTTAATTTCTCCATGGTTACCTAATTAACCAATATGTTTCTCAATGAATCTGGATAATAGTTGGTAAATATACTAACAATGATGGATTACATGTTCCCAACGAAACCAAGTTCTGACTAATCTACCGTTTCAAACAATTTAACTATAAATAATATTTGCATACACTTAGCAACGATCTCCAACAAAAGATGGCAGCACTACCTCCGTATATGTCTAATGTATTTTTACTGTTACACGAAATTTCATTGATGCTCCTACAAATTCAAGCCTAGAGAGTTCAAACTTCCAGGGAAGAAAGTTCATAACCAATTCAAGAGCATGATCGATGCCGGTTTTTAATTTTATTTTCTGTTCATTATTGAAAGAGCTTCACTGTTATAGGTTTTGATATTCACAACAATGAAGCGACTTTCTTACTTCAAAGTTTGAACTCTCTAGGAGCAGCATGGGCATTTCGTGCAACGATACGAAAACATTCAACATATACGGAGATAGTGCTGCCATCTTTTGTTGGAGATGGTTGCTTTAGATCAAGAGAAATTTTACTTGATTTGTAAATACTTAACTATATGTGATACTGGGTTTTCACAGGCGGTGCTCATTGATGAATGAATGAACGAACACTAACTACAGTTACAAATTATACTGTCAAAATTATATTACATAACCTTCAATATCATCTACTTTTAACTGCGTGAAAGCATGAACAAAGATACATTATTTCTGGTCCTATCTAAATGTTGAAAAGATAAACGCATCATCCATATTTTTTTTAATAAGATATATCATTCATTAATGACCAGGAACTCTGTAAATACAAGGATCTATTTGATACTAGTCCTTGCCTTGAGGCAGTTTTGTTTTAGTACCGCCACAATTTTAGAAGTTCTTAACATTTTTAAATTTAATTGAATACAGTATTTCACAGTGGTATTCACAGAGCAACAGTTGAGTCTATGTGCTGGATGGACTATGATGAGACTTTTTTGTCCTAGTGCAACTTGCGAATAATTCATTGTTAACGATGCAATTAGATATGAAGTCTAGTTTTGACCACTCATCCATTTCTCCTCTCTGTGCACTCAAATGTATCATTGATAATATAGATAGAATTCCATTTTAAAATAAGTAAATGTCAGAACTGTTGTTTTTCCTTTCTTCTAAAGGCTCAATTCCTCCAAGGCACCACACTACTGGAACTGACCCAACTATGTCAACGCGACAGCGTGGTTACGTCACATATTAAAAAACGCGCTTGCACTATCATCCATTTCAATCAAACGTTTATTTCTGCCACAAGCAACATCTCAGAGAGTTGTTGTTCTAGGTCAACCACTCATCTATTTGCAACTCAGCATTAAACAACAAGGAAAACAGATTTGAGACGAGACAAGCTGTTAACCTTTCTCCATCTTAACGACACAGCTTGGTAGTACACCACGTCTAAATCCTTATAATAAACTACTACATATTTAGCGCGATAGCTCCATTGTGCACATGGGCAGCTGAAACACAAGAAAACATTTTTTTCTAATTTCAGTTTTCACAAGTTCGTAAAGGCTCTTCTAGAAGTCCATAATATATTTTTTTCTGTAAAAGCTCTTAACTATTGCTTAGCAAAATTTAATACTATAAACATACTACGAACATGTTTAGATACGTATTTCTCTGAATTCAAAAATAACTAAGTGAACAAAATACAATATTTAGTTATTGGCAACCCACTATATGCCCTCCTATCAAGTCTAGTATGAAGAAAAAATAGATTTTTATATCCTGAAAGTGACTACTACTTTAAATAAGTTGGTGAAAAACTTAATTTCATCTCAGAGAGGTTATATTTTTACATTTATTAATGAATGAAACGACTCCCAACCCGAGTTTAAAATTCACTCGAGAAATGGAAAAGAATCATTGACAGTTCAGCCCTTGCGAGGAAAAGAGATATGAATTCTTCGAGGGGCACAAGCCACTGAATCCAGAACTCGCCAACATTGTTCCCAAAGCCCTAAAGCTTACAGACGATCTAGAGTTAGAATAAAATTAGATTTGAGAGTGCACAAAAAGCCTTACTGGCTGAAGTGCCTGGTTAACTCCCTAAGAATCAATCAATCAATGGAAAAGAATGGGACGAGGAAAACACAAAAACAGCACATATAGAAAAAGAAGAGAAAAATAATTTCACACATACTTCACCAAAACAAACGGAAGAAATGAAGAAACTTTTTCATTTTTCGGAAGCGTTTATGCACTATGTTCAGATAAAAACAATATGAAAGAAAAATCTACGCTATAATGTAACACAAGTAGGTATTAGTCACTTTACGTACCTTGAAACATACATAAAGAAGAAAAGATAAATAAAAAATGATGAAAATACAACACGGTACATCACAATGAACAAATCTAAACAAACTGTACTCCACAAATACGAAGAAAAAAAAAAAAAATCCAGATATTTAAAAACAATAACCTCTTAGTATCGAAAATCAGTCTCACAATTTTAAACGTTATATCCAAGAAATCAGTATACACCAAGAGTACAGAGAATTGTGTGTATGAAATATGAAGAATATTTTAAATATAGTCTATATATATATATATAGAACACAAAATATATAAATCATGCGAAACAAAATAGAAAAACACCTTGCATATACTACACTTCAATGAGGTATTGCAAAAAACATCTAACGGGATGTGCAAACTTCGGGAGGTGATTATTTACAAACCAAACGTTCCTTTCGTGATGCTTTTCGGTCTCAGTTCATTATAATGAGGGATCGAAGGATGTGGCGATGTAAAGAAATAAAAGGCGAGAGGTTTTAGAAAGATGGTTTTAGTTTCACGAGGGAGAAAAGTTACACTCAGTGGCGCTTTCGACTCACCCGACAGATTCGTTGAAGTCTCGATGGCCGCTAACTCCTGTTAGCCTGTTTGCTCGTATAAGTTACGGTAGCAAACTCTTGTCTCAAAGGAGAAGATACGACTGAATAATGTTCCACAGCACTTCACTATTTTGTCACTTCTCTTTTCCCCTTTTCGGGAAAGAGAGGCGCTTGGAAACTACATGAGTCAGCAAATTTCCAGGGGTCCATGCAGTCTAAAGATGCAGTTTCGTTTCTGCGATTGTCGCATACGAAGATCGCATGCAACTGCTGCAGATTCCACTTCACTGACACGTTGAAGGGATATAAGTGAAGGCGGTTTGGTTTGCGTTGGACGCATGGTGTCGCTAGCACCTGTTGCAACGACTCCTTCGGAGAGCAGTCGCATGCGTTGCATGGTATTATGGGCAGTTTACATTTGTGTTTTCATTGAATCCTGAGTATTTTGTGCCAAATATGAACTTCAGCAGAGATGAGGATTGAAACCTACGTCAAGAATTGGACAAAAATGCTATGAAATTGTTGGTAAACCCCGAAATAAAGAGAATACATGCACAAATGTAGTAGGTTTGGAGCTCAATAGATGGCAGCAGAGTACTACAGCAGCTTGAAGTAACACTATTGTTTGATATTGAATGAAAGTTGAGTTTAATTTAAAATGCTGTTTATATTATTATAGTTGTTCGTAATCATGTCTAAAATTCTGAAACTGTAAAAAAATGTTGTTTACAGAAAGATCTTAAAACTTGTAAGATCTTAATCTTAAATGATGTAAAACTTAAATCATTGCATACGACCATTGCCTAAACGAAACTGCACCTTCAGCGCGTTGTTTTCAACGAGTCTGCCCGAAAGAGTCTTTTGCGCTATAAACATATTTATTGTTGTTTCATTACATAAATGTTATATAACAGGCGTTACGTACTGCTAGTTGTGTGGCTTTATGCATATCTTGCTGTTTCTATACAATATCGTTTATGTAGAGTGTTTACGTAACAACATCAGCTTACAATAATCACGCGGTGACAGAATTGTTCCTTTGCATGTAATTGCGTGCTATTCATGTATGTCCTTTATAAATATATAGTTCTGGTGCCAGATTCGAAGCCTGGGAGGCGTTACACTTTGAAGAAATTCCGAAATCTGTTTAGTTTCGGAGCTACAAGCGCTTAAAGTCACCGAAAGTAATGGCGTAAGTGGGGTTGGCTTAGCAAATCACACTAGAATTATATCTATCTAAGTTATGTTTATTATTAAGATAGATTAGAGGGGATTTCTATACTTTCCCTATTACCTTGACAATGAAATCCTGAGATTGCGAACCTTGTCTACAGGGCACTCCCTTGATCAAAACATTGCTTAAATAGTGACGATCCCGCCATGACCTTGAGCGCCTGTATGTCCGAAACTGTGCATAACTTTTATTTTGTTCAAAGGAACTTTTTTTCTTTTTTTTAAAATGTAAGTAATCACCTTTCAAAGTTTGTACCATGATTTCGGGAAAACACTGTATAAAGAGAGAAATTCAAGAAACTTAGGACACAAGTTCAATACACGGAATCAAATTTTTATTGCAAAATACAATATACAGAGCAAGTAGTATTCCGAGGGAAGCCAAAGCACCGTTACCTTACAAGAATTTATTCAGATATATTGATTAACATCAACGACATTGAGAATGGTATGCTCTTTGATAAAAAACCTTCCCGGGATAAAAACTTTGCGGTAAGACCTATGTGTATCATTTTATTTTTTTCAATTATCTTTCAAACCCACGTTTGTGACTCTACATAAGTCCATATGAACAACCTCCCTTGCAGTTATAAAAGGTAATTTAAACAATAAATTCTGTTAGATGGAGGTCAGCAATACGAACAAGAAGCCAGTACTGTATATCGAGTGTAAGAGGATTGTAATCGCAGGTACGTGGTTCTGTTACTAGGATTTAACAGTCTGCATCAGCATCACGACCATACATTTTGTACTAGTTCACCGCAGTTGTCTTCCTCCACTGAAATAACGAACTCTGTATGCCCAAGTATGAAGGCATAATTCAAGTCAGTCTTTCCTGTTTCGAAAGCAAGTACGTTAATTTACTTTCACTCCTCGAAAACAGGTACATCTGATTTCAATTTCCCTTTAACCATTTCTTTAAGGACACCATTCTAACGTGTCCTGAAACTAGTAGTTGAAAGTTGTAGTGCCCCAAAATTACGGTTTAGGACAAAACTATGAACAGTCGTGAACTTTAGGCGAAAAGTATGACAGATTTTTTGTAAATAATACCGTACAGTGAATTTAATTTGAACCACAGTGTACATAATTTATTTCAGAGTGTGCCATTACTAGTGTTTAATAATTAGGTTAGTTAATATGGGCCCAGATACTATTGTTGGTAGTTATATAATTATTCACTCATAGATCAAGATGTATTTTAACATATATATATATATATACTGTATATATATACAGGGTGTCCATAAAGTCCGTTGCCACCCCGTGTATCTTCGAAACGAGTGCGAATATGAGCATACGCAAAAACATGTATTCCATTATTTTGAGGGGCTTGAATTTTGATCTATAAAAGTCCACCCCAGACCCCCCCCAAATTGGGGTACGGCGGGTCAACTCGAAAATTTCAAATAGCAAAGGGGTCGAGTAATATATCATTTGAAAGGTCTCGACAAAAGAAATATTTTGCCGAAAGTTTCAAGTCGGTATGTTGACCCCATCCAAAATGGCGGCTGTCACATTTCGTGTCCATAAACTCCATTGCCTCCCCGTGTATCTTCAAAACGACTGGTAATATAAAAAAACCCCAGCAAGAACACGTCCTTCATTATTTTAAGGGGTTAACATTTTGAGCTATAAAAGTTCCACTCCGTGTCCCCTAGGGGGGAAGGGGAGTAAACGGAGTTAAGTGTGTACGTGAAAATGCCAAATGACAAAAGTGGTCGAGTGATACCTAGTGTCAACGGGTTTGACACAAGTAATAATTTGGGGAACCTTAGAATCTTAAATTGTTCCATATTCCAAATGGCAGTAAGATGAAATTTATAAAACGAAACTTCTATTCTTCACTCAGACAGCAAGAGGTCTAGAAGTTACTGTATCTAACTGTTGTTGTCATGATTCTTTTCGAAGTTCTAACATACCCAAAAGTAAGCTGCATGTTAGTCCCATAGTTTTGTAATGCTAGGAACATTTCGAAACATTTTATTTTTCTTTAATTTTCTTTATGAGAGTTTGCTGATGAATGTACATTGTCAATGTTGTGAAGAGGTTCCAAATTGTTGACAGAGTTTTCCAGCGAGTTCCTACGTACATACGCCTTAACCACTAAATAATGTCTTTCCAGTTACACTTTCATGATTAAAGTTTCGGAGATACACGCGTTGAAGTTACTTATTTATAGGCTGAACATATAGAAACAATTTAGTGGTTAAGGCATATGTACGTATGAACATGCTGGAAAACTTATTGTAAGCAATTTGGAACTTCTTCACAACACTGACAATTTACATCGATCAGCAAACACTCAAAGAAAATTAAAGAAAAAGAAAATGTCTCGAAATGTTTCTAGCATTACAAAACTATGGGACTAACATAGCAGCTTACTTTTGGGTATGTTAGAACTTCAACAAGAATCATGACAACAACAGTTAGATACAGATTTTGCTGTGAAGAGTAACTTCTAGACCTCTTGCTGTCTGAGTGAAGAATAATAGTTTCGGTTAGAACTTTCATCTTACTCCCATTTGGAATATGGAACAATTTGAAATTTTAAGGTTTCCCCAAATTATTTTTTGTATCAAACCCGTTGACGCTAGGTATCACTCGACCACTTTTGTCATTTGACAATTTTACGTAGACCCTGACCTCCGTTTACGCCCCCTAGGTGACACGAAGTGGACACCCTGTATATATTGCTATGTGTATATAACTTTATTATGTATAATCAAATATGTTTTTAATCTTGAATATTCGTTATATAGCTTGGCTGCGCGTGAAGAGAATTTTC
>JAGDQP010053650.1:0-13514 GCA_022664845.1 Lepisma saccharinum
CTTAACGGCAAAAGCTCATATTCCTATCTTTAACATCTTTTTTCTTACGGGGCCCCCAAATCGTCGATTTTGCCATAAACTCTTGTTCCTGTATAACATGCTTCTGGCAGTGCTAACGTTTTCTGACGTGAAGAACTTGGCTCATGCACTGCCGTGCATGTTGATATGACGAAAAGCTAGGGGATAAAAGAAGTTAAAAATTACGCTCCTGGAAGACATGAAACGAGTAAAACAATTCCCATGTACATCAATGGAAGCGTATACCAAGATGGCGGTGGTGGTCAACACTTACAGAAGGCCTATATGTATACGTTTGGTTTACATAGATCACAGCATCAGCACGACGGAGGCATGTGATAATTGTAGAACAGGAACTGTTCAGATACTTCCAAGAAACCATTGGTATCTCTGTAAATGATACGACAATCCTAATAAGCAGCAATCTTCTTCGCACATGAATTATAGAGGACGTTTTGAGACTTCTAGATTACATAAGATGAAAGTCTCATACTTAACGTTCATGCCTATTTCAACACCTTTGTATCACACACATGTTGCTGGTGAAGTTGAGCTTCTTGTGCAACCACCATGCATTTTATTAAATTTACACTGCAAAGTGATAAATACTCTTATCTTGCACCGAAGCAATGCCTGAACGTACTAACTTTGCCATTTTTACTTTTCTTAATGAAAGCAAACGTAAAATTATCCCGAATCGTTTATACACTGATATTACACAGAGGTAAATATCATCAACACATTGCTTACTTATGTCTGAATTGAAATAATTTTTCGGGACAACCATTTAATAAGCTCCAACATTTCAATTAATGTTAAAGAGTGAAAAGTATGTGACTGGACCGGGGAATACACATTGGAGCAGTCCCCGGGGACTGGACCGGTGACTACTCCAACATGGCACCTGAATGTAATGAAGTTTCTTCACGGGAAGAGCACAGAAAAAGCGAGAATACACAATAGAAGAGAATTACAGGTTTATATTTCCACACATCTACTTACACCATACACAAGGTCTGTATCTTTCTCTCTCTCAAGTCCCGATGAGCTGTAGAAAAAGCAAGAATAATCCAAAAACACGTTAATATATACGAAACTATGCTACTTCTCCATGTCATCTTATTTACGTTCAGGTATTTATTTCTTGCAACGCAGCACGATTTCTTGTAAAATCCTTTCAAAGAAAGTTTCTGCCTGAGTATTTGTGAACTTCTGAAAAACACTAAGTTTTACTGTGATGAAGTCAATAAGTCCTACCTCATGGGCGAAATTGATCGAAATCTAACGGATAGTTCAGAAATTGAAGATCCCGGTGCAAGAAGGGAGTAACCCCAATAAGGTTAAGATCCTCCCCGCCCACCTCCACATATGCTCTAATTTGCCAACTTACCATAAAATTTATATTATAGATTTAACGTTGATAAAAATTGCTTCGACATATACAGAAAAAAGTTAAAATATGTTTAATCAACAAATGGATAGCTTTCGTATATATTAACATTTTTCTGCTACTCTTGTCTTGTTTTTACAGCTCAATGAAACTTGAAAGAAACCAGCCCTCGTATATATACACACATCCACGGACAATTATTTGAAGACTGATTCAATGAATTTTGTTCCAAAGTATAATAACTTCCAATTTGTACGAAGTCTAATATACAACTACCTTTGTACAAGTAGAAAGCGTACACACATATAACATTCATTTATGTAGAAGTTAAATTGTTTTAGCAGAGTGCATTTCAAACTTACTATAAAACATGATATGTATTGCATCGACTAATGTACTGGATTTGCTTTAAATTTTCTTATAACTCTGGATGAATGTTAGTAACTGTCCTCCATAATTTCGGATATAACACTAAAACGTAATGGTCAATATTTCGCTCCTACCCGCTGAGATATTTCAAGCAAACAGAAAAATGTAATATTTTCCTCTAACTCAAAACAACGCTTTTTTAGCTTCACAATAAGCCGAGGAGGAAAGTCTACCCCAAATTATGATTTTCTTTGACTTTGTTCGCATAATTTCTAAGTTCTTTTTCATGCTAGAAACTCTGGTTGTATGAATACCGTCTATCTCATATCCACGTTACTTTATGTAATCTAACCATCCCACAAATTTTCGTAACAAACTGAGATGGTCGAGTTGGAAGCTGTGGTGATTTAGCATCGAACCTTAAATGAATCGATCATAGGAAACGAAAATGCACAATGATGGCTCCTTCCCTATACCCCGCGTTATTGATATGAACTATACTTATAATAGCCTGAAATTAATAAATCATATAAATAGTAGTAGTCACTGGTTCGTGGTTATCTGTGACGTTACACTGACTCTTGGGCCTCATAGGTCAACCTCCTATGGTAGAATCTAATTAATATTCAAGCAATAGCTTATACTACGAACACATTGCTTAGTACACTTGCACCGAACTTTAGGTTTACTCGCTTAAGGAATTTTCCCGAGGCAGTGACCTAGCGAAAATTCTCATCTTGCACCCATTTCGTGAGATTTACCAAATTTAATCAAACTCACTGGAGCCGTCCGTGTTCGAGATAAAAAGTTGCACACAACTACAAGAACTGCTCGCTTAACTTCGTTCAAACTCATCCAATTACCTCAACAGAAGAGTGTATAAACAGACTTTTGTTATTATAATATAAATAGTGACCTTTGAACGTGACTAGTCTTACCCGTATCGTCTCCTCCTCCTAGCTCTGGGAGGACCATCTTCATTTCGAATGTCATACCCATATATAGCGACTAATTCCTCTTTCGATTTAGGTGCTTGATCCGCTTCATTAAATTTATCATGGTGCCACCTATCATCGTTCTCCTTCCATACTTTCTTCTTCTTTTCCTCTTTCTTCGGTTGTTCACTAACGAAAAAGATAATGAATTACAACTATGCTCATGAAGACAAAACCAAAAAAAGCAACTAATCAGGATTAATTGTTAATGTTTTCCTAATTTAACCCAATGTCTGTGTCGGTTAACGGCTGGTTCCCACTTCCCAAGTCCCCGTCCGGTAGTGGTTCTATAACATCGGACTTAGGAAACTTCATAATTCTTGGCTTGTTAGCATATAAGATTACATCCCATCCTAATGTTATACTCTTGTCCATGACAGAAAGAAAGGGAATTGTAACATGTAGGGCCCAGTCTAGGTACTACACTAGCATTCTTATGGTGAAACGAAAGGAACCATGTGAGAATGTCGGTAGCAGGACCCGAACTTCCGTGGCTCCCCAGGGCCCAGTGTATAACCATTGTACCACGATATCAGGTCGCATGGTCAATTTTAAATACTCTCCAAGATTAAATAGTTTTGACCAGAGTGCAATTCAAGCAATTCACGAGAGAAACGAAAATGATTATGGTGAGAACATTGGCTACACGACTGAGAAAGTCTGACAGTAGGTGTGTTCGGAATGGTGAAATCAGGATTCCAGAATGTCAAAATTCTGTTATGTCGGACATCATCACCAAATGATGGAAAACAACGGATCACATGGATTAGGGCCTGCCCATTTGTAAACGTGCCACGAGAGAGATCAATAAGATGTTTTCAGAACAATTAAAAAAATATTTCCTGCATAAGGTATAACACAGTAGAAGGTTTTCGGATTCCCGAAATATTCCGATAAGGCTGTTCTCTGTGGGCTTCCGAACAGTTCTATCTGAGAGCACAAGTCTACGTTTGTAGTCCTTAAATACAAAAGAGAAGGACATCAAATTCTGAGCGTTGCATTAACTACATAAGAAAAAAAGGAAACATCCAAAATTTGAGCTTGAGTATAAGACATAATACAACACATGCAGCGTCCCATACGATTTAATTAACATTCGTTCAAGAGCCAGCTGACAAGAGCACGCCGTTACTGTGTCACGTAAAATTCCGGTACGGAAGATATTCAACTGAGCAATTATTTAAATTGGTAACTCTTTCTGCAAGCATGAGTAATAAGATTATTGCGTTTTGGGAGCAAAGAAATGTTTTGCTGCTGCCTCAAAGAACATTTTTGATCAAGCAACTTCTCCATGCATTGATATCCTTATGAAAGCGACTTAAAATGTTATACTCACACTTCGTCAACAGCTGTTCTGTCGTCGTGCTCATAAAATGTTCCTCTTTTCGGTATATATTGAGGATTTCTCCTATCTTCGTCATCGTCCAATTTTCTTTCTTTCGCTGGAAGACTTTCCTAAAACACACAGAACAAAAGCAGCATGAAAACACAAATCTACCTTTTCAAATATTACTTTAATTCCTTTAATGTACACTCGACAACTATCCCCTCTTTACCCCTATTTCAGTAATACTCCAATATACATTTAGTTCACTGCCTTATGACCTGGCAAACAGTTACTATTAAAGTTTCGAAACATGGAATCGTAGAATTTAACACCTAACACAACTTTCTTTCTTTTTTTATATACTTGTACTCTGTCACCCTTTATTTACAATGAACTATTGAATATTTTAAAAGCCTTTAGGGAACTTTGGCTCAAGCCGAATGGATGATGATGGGTGAATTGGTGTAATAAAGAAATGTGAGGAAACGGGAGAATATCGAGAAAACCCACGCACACGGTGTTTGTCCACCATCGAACTGCAGACACCAAGCAACAGAAGTGAACTCTCTACCACTGAGCTACCACGGTCCACACTTCATTTACAGTTTCAAAAACACGTATCCATACAAAACACACATTTCAACAGAGTAAAATGTCGGTTCGCAAGAGCTTTGCCAAGGAATTAATTATAGTTATAAAGAGGAGCTTTACGATAATTTAAATTTTAAAAGTTTTTTTTTTTACATTCTTATTGTCCTCCATGTGTTAAAAAAAATGAACTATTTAGATTTCTCAAGGGTTTTTTTTTTCTTTTAGGCGGGAGGACTGGTTTGATGTGGTGCTAGTTATATGGCTGTCGTTCTGCTAGGGGGAGGGGAGTAACATGACTTACGAACTTTAACTTAGTTTTGCCAATCTTGTAACATTTTATAGCTGTTAACATTTTTTTTATATGGCCTTAACAGTAGCTGAAGGTTACAAGTCACATCACTTCATCACTGGGAGAAACTGAGACAGCGGCCATGGCTTTAATTCGAGGTACCAGCCCAGTATTCACCTGACTATACATCAGTTAGGACGTCCAACCATAGATTCGATACCAGGGTATCTTGACTGCAAGTTGAAACGCAACTGAGAATATATAAAATTGAAGAACGAAAACATAGGCATCAGAGCGTGTGGGTAACAGAATAAGTGCGGCATCTTTCCCTTACTTTCTATAACCTCTTTTTAATGCCCAGTGACATGTTGATATTGGGAAAACAACATTCCGTTCATAATTGTGTGGACTCCGCCTTCCTCATAGCCACCACACTACATTACTTCTTTATTATCAAATGGTTCTCAATGGAAAATTCATAAATTGCAACAATACGTCTTTTCACAGCGTATAACCTCATTAATAATGTAAGTAAACTACATCCATGAATTATTAAACTGGTAACACTTACAGGTAAGTTTACTTAACACTTATAGTAAGAGTATAAGTGACTCAAAAAGTTGATTCTCGTCAAATAGTCGGTCTCTTCGGACAGGGTCACGTATGTAAGTGAAACAAAAAACACACCAGTTTAGACACCTCCCAATCCTTTAAACCTGCTCTACAAAAAAATTGTGGGTTTAAATATATATTAAATAAAAAATAAACGAGGTCACAAAACATTTTATTGAATGTGAATTTTGATTTAAGACCTTTAGGCAACTATGGCTCATGGCCAGCGAAACATTTTATATGAACTCTTGCGATTGTCATACTGTATTTTTGAAGAGAAAAAAAAGAAATATAACAAAGGAACTGTAATTAGAATATATGAATAAATTGTACTAAAATAGTGGATGCTTTCTTGTAACCAATGTCTAAAACATACCATCATTTTTTAAGAAAGAGGTATAACGAAGGAACTCGGATTAGAATTTATCAATAAACAGTACAAAAAATATTAACAACAATGAATGCCATTTTACTCGAATTTTGGCTTTCAAACAAACGCCCTAAAGCAAGACGGGTCCATTGGACCCGATCCGTTCGTAATGTGCAGAGAATACGGCCGTCGTTGCAGTGTTAAATAAATCAGTGAGCGCATTAAGTATGGGGGAAAGAAACTCGTTGTATCTCCTTTAGATGAATAAGTATAGCTGTGCTGAACTTCTAAGTCTATTCTAAGAAGAGTGGTTCACCATGGCACATTCTACACCATATGACCAATGCTGCAATTTTGTAACTTTAGGAAAAATCTAGATACTCGTTTACTAAAATATTAAAGTTTAATTAACAACCGACAGCGCTCTTCTACCATACCAATGATGGTAGTATTATGCATTGAAAAACTCGAGATAGAACATGTTTTGCTTACTCCATATTCCTAAGCTATCCTAAGTGATTTGTAGACCAATTCCGAATCATCGATTATAGCAGTTTGGCTTGAAAATAGATACAATTGAACAAAGATATTCACAGTGCATTCACTTGAGTTAGTAATTACGAATTTGAATGAACTGGAGAAAATAATTTTAGAAAACCCTGATTACTCTACAACAACGTATTTGGGGGGGCCACGGTGGCTCAGTTGGTAGAGCGCTCACCTCTGGTGCTAGGGGTCGTCGGATCGATCCCTGCTCATGCCATGTGGGCTTTGTGGTGGACAAATACCGTGTGCGTGGGTTTTCTCGGGGTGCTCCCGTTTCCTCCCACTTTCTTCATTCCACCGATTCATCCCATCATCATCCATACGGCCTGAGCCATAGTTGCCTAAAGGCCTTAAAATAAATTCAATTCAATTCAACAACGTATTTGGATATTCGGCAACAATGAATACAAAATTCTAACCGTGACGCACCCAGACACTCCAGAGTTTATCTGAGAGGTCGATGTGATTTGTAATGAAGTTGCAATTGTATCAGACATGGAAACATCTAATTGAGAGTTTCTACAAAGACAAAGTTCAGTATTTCATTCAAATTTCACTTAAAAACTACAACGAAGGTTAGAGGGGATGCTGTTATTTTATATTCATTTGTTGGTGACAAACATCGTGCTCATTTTACCAGAATGGATGTCTAATTACAATGTTATAGTAACACGCTACCATCTTGTGTTCAATATTCGTGGAATTACCCGTTATCATGAGTTCTACGTAATTTCCACGTATTCTGCCTATCCTCAAAATCAATGCTTTACCATTTATTAGGCGTTTCTAAGAGAATGCAAAAATTCTAAGGACCTAAATATGTACTTGATTCTTGGTTAGTCTATATACAGTCTAATTTACGCGGCTATCTAACCCACTTTCAACACTGCTTAAATTCAGATGAGCGTTAACAGCCACAGACGAAGAAGGACAAGATCCGAGTAGTTGACGAAAGATATAAAGAATTTCCAAAATTGCACGACGCTTTCGTCGTCTAGAAAATTTTATTACTACAATATTTTAATCGGTAACTATACTACAAAATGAATTTGATCATCCGTTTACCGGTATACCAAAAGGCTCAAAAATGTATCGAATTAACTCCAATTTCAAAATATCGCAAAATTTCCACGATGGAAATTGTATTTTTAATTTTATTAACTTAGTACTTATAACATTTTTTCAAACCTAATCTACGCTAACCTATAATAACATCAATTAACTCTTTACATACCCAACACTCAGGATTGGAATAAATTTCACAGACATAAAATTTGAATTAACTAAAATTATAATTATCAATCTAATACGTGTAATATTATACGAACCATACTAAACATGTCTGAACTCGTCTAAACATGCTAAAGGAAGCAGGAAGGTTATTCTATTTTCACCTAAATTGCAAGGACACTACTAATGCAACGAAGAACCACTGTGTTTTCATATCCGGCTTCTCAAATTTTCCACATTAATCCAGTCTATGAGGCACCATAGTGCATTCGGAATTATACTGGGAATTAATAACCGTAAAGTCACATTGGGTTTCACATTTGTAAAACAAAACCAGGAAGCAACAACTTTTATAATTATAGTCATTATTGGTAACAATAATTTTATATAAAATGATGTACTTGAAGGTTCCACAGAGAACCACTGTCAACAATGCAATACATTAGCATGCAAACAATCAGCGGTTTCCACGGCAGAGTAGATTTTTTATACTACTCTCACAAGACGCCATTTTTCTATTTTGAATATAAAGATGGCGACTAAACTGGTAAAAAAAAAATCCAGACTGAGATAATGGCAGCAGTGGAGGAAGAAACAGATACGACTGATACGAAGAATATTTGGCAGTCGAACACATGGTGTCTACTAGTTTTGGGACTTGAAATTCCCTGAGTTTTCCAGGTTTTCCATAATAATTTTATCCAAATTCCCTGAGTTCTTATCATAGTGGAACATGTAAATAATACACAAGGACATTTTCTAATACCAGCACCACCCAGTCCAAGCATCTTGTACATGTACATTATTGGTATTTCACAAATGAAAAAGAAGAGATAATTTCTTTAAAATAGAGGATTTTAACACATTGAAAAATCCGGTCAGCAGTGGGAATCAAACCCACGACATCCGCCTTGCCGGGGCAGTGCTCTTACCAACTGTGGACAGGTCCACCTCATAAATTTCACTTAGTTTCCATCATAATTACAGATTTCACTGAGTTCTTCAGATATATAGAATTCCCTGAGTATTCCACGGTGGTAGACACCCTGCATCCAAGCTGTGTTTAAAACAGGTTTTCTTTTGGAAATAATAAAGCAAGCCTCCTTTGCAGAACGGTCTATACGATTTTTTGCCTTGTATAGGACGTGTGCAGCAGCATAAGCTCCCAAAACGTTAGAAGAGAGAAGAAATCTCATCATCTGAAGACTACTTATCAACGCCAATTAGCATAAAATTACTAGGTTTTCCAGTTATGGCTACCCTACAACAACCACACAAAATAAAATACAGTGAAATTGCGTTGATACTTAGTCTTGGTTTCCGCTTAATACGTTTTCCAAAAACACAACTAGCAACATTTTCATAAGATAATCTATTTTGAATTAAATTAAGTTTATTCTAGTTGACGTTAAAAAGCTTTTTTTTTTTCTTTTTTTTTTTTTTATGTCAATCACTACTTATGGCCGAAACAAAATTTGTATCTCCGGTTTTATTGCCACTTGAGTTTCCCCGGCTCTCCAATAAACAACTATCTTGACCTCATTTCCAGCGTAACTATGGTAGTTTCAGCAAAGGAAGTTCGTAAATAACCTAAAAATAACTCAGAATATGGATCACACTTGCTGAGGTTAGCCGAAAATATGCATTTGTTTAATAAGTTGCTCTTCAATTATTGTTAATTATTTATTTGGACCTCCCTCACAATCACGATAGTACTATCAACATTTTTAGTGTGTTGAGGAGATATATAGCGATTAACTAGTTCATTGGTTGTAACGAAAAACAATAGAATGCAGGTACACAGGAAGAACTATGATGCTTGTGGAAAAATACGACTGCGACGTGACAGTCAAAGATATATGATCAGTTGGCAGAAATTTAGAAAAAGAGAGAGAGAGAGAGAGAGAATAAAGGGGTATAATTGTAAGAGGGTAACGTACCTGTCCATCGCCTTCTTCCCTCTTACTTTCATAGATTTCTTCCTCAATAATGACGTCATCAGACAACGCTTCCTGTCCGCCTTCCTCATCTACTAATGCTTGTTCTTCATCAGAATTCACTTCCTCTTCCTCAATGCTTTCGTATTCGGATTCATGAGGGGCTTCCCTCACATTCTCATCCAACTCACTCTCCTGAAAGATAAGATTTAAGTTGTGGATAATTTATAATTGATTACAATCAAGAATACAGAAACAATACTAACGTGTACACCAAAAAGACATTTCAATTCCTACCACCAATACAAAAGGTTTAAATTTTCATACCGAGCGGTTGTGGTTCGGTTCAATTAATAGAGCCTTGGCATCACATTTGGAAGGTTCACGCCCAATTATCCTGACAAGTTTTTCCTTTGGGTAATTTGCCTTCCACATCCCTCTCCAGTTCCCTACACGGTCCGAGCCGAAGATGCCCCAAGGTTACAAATAAAATTCAATACCTAAACATTTATTTTGGGACCAAATTAGTTCACGAGTTTATTCCTTGAACGATTTCTCCGCGAATGCGCCTACATTAACATTCCTGGAAGACCACGGCGTTCTAAACGTCGGGAAGAAATTAAATTAACTCTCCGTTCTTAATGATGATCAGTCATGCCCAACCTTGTTTTGCCCATGGGCCACATCAAAATTTAGCACAATCTTCACGGGCCAGAGCATCTTCTGACATAAGTAGCATACAAATCATACGCGTCATTTAATTGAAGCTTTTAAACGCTAAATGGGTTGCATTCTGTCTTTCTCAGTTGGGAAAATTTAATTTCATGAGTAGATTAAGAAGGAGAAATAGAAGCATCTTTCGACATGTTTATGGTAAACAAATGCAACATATGTAGCGGACCGGATCTGGCCCGCGAGCTGTAGGTTGAGCATCGCTAACTTATCTCAATATTCAAAAGATATTTCGACTACTAGAAGCAGACAATCCTCTGAATATATTCCAGCACGTCAGTCTAGTAACAGCCACTACTAGACACGGTTTAAAACTGACTTTTTAAAACCAAACAATATTGGGAGTTTTCCTGCCATAAATCACGCTTATTAGTAAGATCATGCAGTGAAGATCCTTTTTGGGTACCGCTTAAGTAATGTCCATAAATAAGCAACTGAACTAATTCTAAATCTTAAATAATAGCCACTTGCTTTATTAAACCCCATTAAATTCTTATGTTGCGAAACCAGTCTATGTGGCACTCCCTCAATCATAAATACTGCTTAAATAGATGTATCGGGTATTACTTCGAGTATGATTTGCTGAGCCGACACAGCTTACGTCATTATGTGTCGAGAAATGACGTCATTTGTGACGATACATAGTTAAATAATAACTATCACGCAGAATGTAGGTAATGCTTCTGGAGCCACCTAGTGACGAAAATTTTAATTCAGCCATTACCAACGTTTACTCTACCTATTATCTTCTATACTCCCAACAAAGTACAAGACGAATACGTTCAACATGTTCCTCTAGTCAATGGCTATTCTCCTCAATACTTTCAAAATTGTCGCCACTGTCAAAAGTTGTGCTGCAAAATAATCTGAAACCAATGATGGGGTAAAACAGAATCAGACCAACGTTGGATTGGATTTCCACTGATATATTTTACAGAAAAGGAAACTCACCAAACTAATTGTCATATAAAATATTAAAATAGCGACTAAAACTAGCCATTCAGTTAGAAAAGTTGGATAATTCAGGTATCTATAAGCGAATGTTTGAACGGGGAATGAAATAAATAATTTAAATATGAGAAAATAGATTTCTCCAAACATATATTGGACATACGATTGTATCAATTTCATAAACAAGCTCGAACTATAAATAAATAAAATAAAAAAAATATCAGTAAAGCAGATAAACAAAAATGATTCATTTGGGTACAAGTTGTTTACTCTCCTTAGAAAGGAGTTCAAAGTCTCTGTAAACCAGGATAGCTAGTTTCCTCTGACGTCACAGCTGTTTACATTACACCATCACACGCTACTTTTTACTATGAGCTTGCCTCGTGACCAGCCAGCCTACACCCGACCACTCTTCTGTTTACACTTTCTCTATGTTTTAGCCATTAACCAGCCGATGAAGTCAAATGGATAATTCATTGTTTCTGACTTGTTCTAGGAGGATTTTATGCATTTTTAAAATTTTATTTAAGGCCCTTAGGCAACTTTAGTTCACGCCGTAGATTCTTCGTGAGTGAGTGAATTTTTACTAACGTCCTTAATGAGCTGGTGAGCCTCTAAGGACGGGTCCTACATTTTGTTGTTCAAGTGGGCTTCGAACCGCTCTGTTTAACTTACCCCGGAGGGATCTGAACCCGTGACCAGGCGCCCGTTTAATTTATACTTCTTATTTTACGCAAGACGGTGACACGTGATGTAATTGAAAATAATATTATGTAAGTATTTTCTTCTTAAAAACTTTTAAAGCACGTCAACTTTTTTGGTTATATTGACATTTCATACGCGGCCTGTCAGTAGCTAAATAAATATGGACATTTTCGAAACTATTAATTATTTCAGAATTCCATTACTTTCCTTATTACAATAAATAAATAATCAGGATAATAAAAAATATATAAAACATAAATGTTTCTTTCTTCTGCTGAAGATGAGATCATTTACGGAAATCAATACAAGCAACACATTCCCTTACAGAAAAAAAAAGTTAAATAGTTGTGTAATTACAAGGACGTGACAGCACGAGTTCGGAACTCAAACCAAGTTCAAATGACAGCGCATCACAGGAAATCTAAGTGTGCCAAATCTTGGTGCCGAATTCGAAGTCGTTTTAGAGATATGAAGTCTCAAATGTCCCTTTATTTTAAACATGATTCAGTCCTTACAAAGCTTATAAACTCGGAAAGTATTTGACGTAGGTCTTTGAAACAAAAAGTAAGGTAGAAGTGTAAATGCTGACTTGTGATACCTGGGTAACCAGACGACGTAAGGGGGCAAAACCACAGCGTCGAATAAGCCCAGTAGTGTGTACTATCGACACATTTACTATTTTGTCACTGAGGTCCCCCTTTCCCCCATCCCATGTATAATTTATAAAAGAAATTAATATTTCTAACGTTGTGTGGAAGTATTGAAACATAAAATAATAATAAACTTTCGGGTCATGGAAATGTGAAATAAAGTGTAAAGGCTAAAAGTTAGTAGGATTATTTTGCTGCTTGGGGACGAGGATATCGCGAGTATTATAACTTGACGTTAGCCAGCGACGCAAACTAGGGCACCGTTCGCCACTCCTCGAAAACTACCGAAGTTTGCCGAGTGACTGACGCTCGTCCAAGCGGCGTTTTTTAAAATGTTATTTACATGAAGCAGAATCCTATATCTTTATGATATTTAATTATACTGTATTTTGATAATACATTTTAAATTAATTTTTAATGAATGCCAGTGGTATTTTTTAAAATAAAATTTTATTTGAATGAAATATTATCCTGTAGTATTTAACTATAGTTCCATAATACATCTGAAATTAATTAAGACTAAATGCCACCAGCTTTTTTTAAAAAAAAAACAAATGTTATTCAAATGAAACATTATCCTATATTTAACCAGGGGTGTAACAAAAATTATTGGGTCCATCTACATGAAGAATGGGCCTCATCAAATAAAACATACTTCTACCAATAACTAACTTAGGGTAACAAGAAATTTGTCAACAAAAAAAAAGTATACTATATATATATGATATAAAGGCGCGCATGCACAAAACATTAATTATTTGAAAATAAGATACAACTCTATTAATTGCTACCATTATAGCTT
>JAGDQP010053651.1:0-12957 GCA_022664845.1 Lepisma saccharinum
CCCATCCGAGCTACATGGCCTGCTTCTGCAAGGAATATATTTCTAGGAAATAAAAATAGTCCGTCTTCGCTCGCTTCACATACTGGTTGTGATTTTTGTAAAAAAATACGTGTCATTCATAAAACGAAATGACGCCATCAGTATTCTTCCACCAGTTTGCTGGTGAACAGCTCGAGTTCGTATTTAACGAAATAATAATGAAAAGTCCTTAGCCATTCGTAACACTTCTTGGATTTTTTTTTTTTTTTTAACAGAAGTGTCTACGATAATTATTTACATGGAAACGAGTAATACAGAGCGCACACAGCGCTTAACAACTGGGGGGTGTTAAAGTAAAATTTACCGCGTAAAAGTCCATATACTTGCACTCACATCACCTTGAATTCACAGCATATTGGATTCTACACACCCGAAATAAGGAAGTAACAAAATAAAAAAATATATATACAACGGAATATAATAGAAGTAGCTAATGGAAAGATTACCGGCTTTATATTCAATTAACTTTTCATAATTCATATGGAACATCAGGCTACGGTTAAGGAGACGCACTGGAGGTGGCAACCGAAATGTATGGTCTTTGTAAAATCGTAGATTATTTAGTTCTCCTGAGCTTTGTAGGTACGAAAAACGTTAGGAAAAGGTAATCTATATCGTATGGTGACCGTACCAATGGTTGACCAAATAAAAAGAAAAAAAGGGTAAACAAAAACTAAAGTAATGGAATAAACAAAGCCTGAGACAGTTCACAATAAGTTAAAAGAAAAAGCAGCTCGGATATGTTTCATTTGACAAGAGAAAAATATATTGCTGAAGTTGTACCTGCGCCAGTAGTTGACCAATTATAGTATACAATTGTGAACTACGATTGTTCCAGTGTAGATCACTAATTCCATTTAGTGTAAATTGTACCTTGCACAACGAAAGAATAAAATAATTAAAATTCCACTTTACCTTCTAGTAGATATGAACGCATATCTTGTATTCGTTGTAAGTCAATCATCTTATTGTGCGCTGTACTCTCTTCGAGATCCACATTACACAATTTAGGTAATTAGGGGAGGGAGAACAATGCATTTTCTGATTGCACAGCATGTGGGGACTACATTATTAAACTTTACGGAAGAGAAAACATACTTTGTTTTCTACTGTAGGTAGATAGTGCAACTGGGCGTCAGAAAATGGAAAAATTACAGGTAGAATTAATAATAATATTTTGTTCGGCAAGGCGTAAGAAGTAAAATTATGTAGGCGGAGTGAAGCTTTGGAAGTAGTTTTCAAGAAATAGGGACTTGAAGTGACATCAAAGGCGCTGACGGTATGAAAGCACGTTATATGTGTTTGCAACACTGCTTTCAGTTCAGGAACGTGCCTCTTTTCCCTTAATTGGCGATAAGACTTAGTGTTACGAACAAGATGCGTAATTTGACTGATGTGATTTTTTAACATCAATCATTACGAATTTATTGATAGTGAATCGCATGTGCAATAAAAACACAGCGAATCTGACTCCTAACCTCCACCTAACCAATGGTCACTATTTTATTAACAGGAAACCACGTATGCAAAAAAAAAACACCTAACCTGACTCCTAACCTCCAACTAACCAATGGTCACTATTTTATGGTTATCGTAAATACTAAATCACTTTATTATATCAGCCACAACTGCAGGAGTCACGACACTGATTCCAATGCGGTATTTTTTTTTTAATCAAATCTTTTATTAGACCAATGAAATAATACATAAACTATACAAGCATAACTAGAAAATATATGATATATTAGAAATGTGAGGAAATTTATTATATGTCAAACATAATATAATGAAGATCAAAACCAAATTAACAAACTAAAGAAAAAGAAAATAGAATTACGAAATATTACTACAATTAAAGGCAAATTTAGCCGTGAAATGGCTACCCTGTTCGGAACATGCTCCGTTACAAACATAGTTTTTGGTTACACCTCTGTAGATGTGCCATAATTTGACATAATTATTCAATGACTATTATAAAAAAAAAAAAAAAAAAAACAATGCACACATTATTAAAAGAAAGGAAAATTGAACCAAAGAAATGAAAACATCGTTAAATAATAGGAGGTAGTTCCAAGTTAAGGTATGGGAACCATTTATAAATATTTACATTGAGCAAGAAGAGTAATTATTAAGTAATACTGCATAGGAAGTTAAGAGATATAATTATGAGCTTAATTGTAATAATTTAAGCAATCAATAAAAAAAATTCATTAGATTGACCACTACTGGATAACAAAGAACGAGCAAACATAAAATATAAAGTATAAAGGTGATTTAACAAATATGAGAGACAGGGATATGAGAATATTGTATACAAGTAATAAGTATTTAAACCAAGATAAAACGTAAGAACACTATTATAAAGATAAGAGCGAATTTAAATTACTACATTAATGAGAAGTTACACCGATGAACGTCTAAAATAACAGAAATTTACGATAATGTTGTGTGTTAAATGAAGTGATTTAAGCAGGCTCAAATAGGCGTAAGTACAAGGTGAAAATGTTTTTGTGGTTACGATTATATAGTTGAAGTTCGTAGAATAGTCGTTGTTTAAAGAAAGGAACTGAAGGTGAGACTTGTTGTATGACTAGGAGATTGATTACCATGAGAAGAAGCCAGGTATAAAGTTTACGTTTGGTTTTATTGTAGAAGTGATATGAAGGAATGCACAAATGGTGAAGGAACAGAGATTGTGGCATGGTCTGATGTTCTAAAAGGTTGATGCGACTTTGTACATAGTAAATTATGTCATTGTATTTGTTGCACTGCGTGAGATAATGGAATAAATTGTCGATTTGATGGCATTCAGGACAAATGGGATTATTGATAATATGTAGTTGAGTACGTTTTTCTCGAGTAGGGATAATATTATGGATGATTCTATACCAGATATTCGTTGCTAATGGATAGGAGGGGACACAATGTAGATTTTGCCACAGAAGGGCCTGATGACAATGAGCTTTAGTGAAAAGATCAACGTGTTGAGGATAAAAATGATTATTAAACAAATACATGTACCATTGTTTGACCGACCAAGTGGTGGCATCAAGCGAACTTAGGACGATATACGTAAGATACAGAAAGGGCTCCACTAGTTCTTGTGCTAATGATTTCCAAGGGACTAGATTAACTGGAGAATATAAATCTATAAAATTAATAATGGTTTCGTAATAATTGCCACTAAGAGAGTGTGGATAGCCAGTAATAGCGTCAGTAATTCTATGAAGCTGAAGAGCAAGAGCTTGTAAATAAAGATTCTTTAAATTAAGGCCACCTTGAGCTAACGGTAAATACAAAATATTGCGATTCAATCTTAATGAATAACCGGACCAGATGAAGTAACCTATGTATTTATTTATAGCTGCTAATAAAGTAACTGGGAGTGGAAATATTTGTAAATAATAATATAATTTACTATAAATGCGGTACTCACTGTACTGGATATATAAAAGTGGTCGAGTGCAGGTAGTGAAGAAAACCGGCAAAATGCGTTTGTCGTCATAGTGCCTAAGTTGTGAGTTAAGAGAGAAAAAGAACAAATGTTGAAAGTTTCAACATTCTAGCATGCCTGACACCCAGCTGCACTATTTGGAACCTAACCTATCCAATATAAAACCTATTATTAAAGTTTGTTTCCCTTATTGGTCCAACACTGGCTACTGGTGGTACGGTCACCCTAATTAATGTATGTATATAGGATATACGATGGTGTTTACTGTTTTGTTAGGAATAACTGTGTTATAGAGCAAGTTTTGGTAACTATTTTCCCAGTTTAGGGCAAATGTAGGACCAACCCTCTTCAAGCTACAAGCTCAATTGTGTAATTATTTCCATTTTGTATACTAGCCACACAATTGACACTTAACTCTTGATGCACGTACGTTCAAGCATCCACTACTGCGAAATACAATACTAATAGTAGAGGAGGAAAAAGACAGAAAAAAACTTACCTTCATCTACAAATTCCTTGAATATTGAAATATTTAGTGTTTGTCATCACAAAAACTTATTTTACGATCTGGATAATATAAATACATAACTATTTGTGTCCATTGTCCACCCCATCTCACTTTTTCGCCTCTTTCATGATTCCTGAATTTTAGTTTTTAGCTAGCTACTAGTAGTTGGAATTGGATGTTTTCAGACGTTGCACATAAAGCAAAATGTTACATTTCCAATTGTGCTAACCATGATTATATTAAATGCTAGGACATTTAGAATCCATACCGTATTATTCAGACCACAAAACAGTCTAGGTAAACCGGAAAAAGAGTGCGATATTATAAAATTGGTGTGTTCATGGTAAGCCCACACTAGGCCGTATTGTGTGTGTGTGTGAGAGAGAGAGAGTGTGTGTGTGTGTGTGTGTGTGTGTGTTGACTAGGACTATTTCAAGACCGCGACTATCTTTAATCGTCGCTCTACCTATATTGTTGTCTAGTAATAGGGGGTAAAGCCGGTAGTTCTTAATATTTAGGAAAATCAATCTTCCCCCTCCAAAGAAACACAGAAAAAGTACCGTATAAAATTTAAAAAAATGCACTGAGTGTAACTATAAACATAATTTAGAACAGAATGAATCGTCAACTTCAATGCAACATTGCAATCCAAAAAATCTAAATCCATCACAGTTTTATATTATAGATACTGTAAAATGTTTAACACTTTTAAAGGTGAACAATTATGAATCAATGTACAGGTATAACCTTCGTTCCTCTGAAGATAGCAATTTAAAATGTTCTTGTGAACTAGCAATCTAGAAAAACTAATGCTTTTACAAAATAAAAAGTTATTGAATGCATTTTTATAGAAAGAATTTCCTATAAAAATGCATTCATTGCGAACGTTCAACTCTCCGAGATTTTCTTAAATAACACTGAGAATGAAATACTCGAAACGTCAGAAAAAAAAATGTCACAAAATAAGGAATCTATGAGTGCTTCAACACGTTACAATTTTGAAAAAATCGATCCAGATAATATGAATATTACTGTGTATATTGAACAGTTTAATGCTCATTGCGAAATGTGGGATCTACCATCACACAAACATGTAACGATGTTTATATCATCAATTGGACATGATTTATACAGCTTGCTGCATGATTTGGTCGCTTCCGAAGTTGTTAAAGGGCCACGGTGGCTCAGTTGGTAGAGCGCTCACCTCTGGTGCTAGGGGTCGTCGGATCGATCCCTGCTCATGCCATGTGGGCTTTGTGGTGGACAAACACCGTGTGCGTGGGTTTTCTCGGGGTGCTCCCGTTTCCTCCCACTTTCTTCATTCCACCAATTCATCCCATCATCATCCATACGGCCTGAGCCATAGTTGCCTAAAGGCCTTAAAATAAATTCAAAATTCCGAAGTTGTTAAAAATCAGTCATTTGAAGTGTTGTCAGCCAAACTAATTGATCATTTTGAAGCCAAAATCATAACGATTGTGGAACGTTACAGATTTGAACAGCATCAAACAGGGTGAATTCCAGTCTTCCAAAGACTTTATCGTTCAATTAAAAAAGCAAGAAACAAAATGTAGTTTTGGTGATTCAGTGGATGATACGGTCCGTCATCAAATAGTTATAGTCACAAGGGATGAGGGCACACGTAAAAGGTTATTGGCCAACCCTAAACTCACTCTCCAAAAAGCAAAAACACGTTAGATGTTGAAGAGCAGGTTGAGAGATGCAAAATATTTTCAGCTCAAAACCCAGCTTTCATAGAGATTGTTTCCACATCTGGGCACATTCAAATAATGATATCAATAGATCAGATTTCAACCCAACCAATAAAGTAAATAAAAAAAAAGCAATTGTGACAGATGTGGTTTAGTCCATATTAGAGAAGGTAGATGTCCTGCTAGGTTCTCAACCTGCAGGGCGTGCAACAAAGTGGGTCACTGGCATTCTGTGTGCCAGGTCGAAAAAAAAAGAGGTCTAATAAGTTCACGTCACAGAATGAAAATAAAGTAGAAACATCTCCTGCCAACAAATGTCCCGGATTTGACATCTGCATTCATAGACGATTGTCTCACATTGACTGGTCAGATTCAGGAGAAAAATGCTGTCTTTTTGCCAAAAATGATAAACAATAACAAAATACAAGGTTCAATCAATACTGGTATGAGCGTTAACCTAATGTCGTTGACGACGTTATCTAATCTTGAAATTGGTACCTTTATTCAAGCCCAGACCATATAAGTTATTATTATTATTAAACGAAACGTCTGTAGATATTTTGGGTTATGTAGAAACGGAACTAGAATATATCATCAAGTGTCCGTTAAATTGATATTTCAAATAGTACCCTTTCAGATGTCAGATATTAAGATTGGCAGATCAGGTTTAAATAAATTATTCCCTAATTGGCAGAATTTGTTTTTGAAATAATTTAAAGATATTTCCGTTGAGACTAACTCTGCTTCTTCATTGATAGATTTAACGTCGCCCAATCTAACAGCACCAGCTGATACATCTCTACATCAGGTTTCAGAAAATAATAGATATCAACTGAATGATATCGAAAAACAATTGATTGCCTTACGAGATACACAGAAACAAATACTGGTATTTGTAACTTTATATTCAAAACTGTTAGATAAAATTTGGCAGAAACGAAATGAAATATGTGTTCTTAATGCGTTACATGATAATGTTAAGTCTAAAGAGATTTCCACAGTTAAGAATGATGAAGAAATCGTTAAGTTAAAGCCGTTACCTGAAATATCAATCAAAGAATTAGATATTCCTGCCATTAATATTGAACAACCTATCGAAGACTCTTTCTGGTACGATATCTCAACGACCTTCTAAAGCTAAAAATAAAAGATCGCAAAGTGGCATTAATGAGACAGCAAGAAAAGGCACTCGAGTTTAAAAACGATTTCAAGTTCAGGTAACGGGTAAATGATCAGATTTTCCCCCATAAATTAGTCGATGTAAATTTTGAAACGCAAAAACCCAACTTATTGAGATTCATTGATGAAGGCGATTTCGCTGATGCATTAAGTTTATTAGAAGTACTATGATTTATGTTTGGAATTTTGATTTGTTCTTATTTCATTATCTATTGATGACTATGGTATTCCTATGATAATTGAGATGTTTATAATGATACTTGGAATATCATGGAACTTTAATTTTCAATGAATCTAAAATGTCAATATAGATATTCTAAAGGTTTGAGATCAAGATTAGGTTGGTTTATATTAAGTCTAATCCGATTAAGTTTCTTTATTCTCTTTACACCCGTAACAATCTCCGGTTATTACAGGTTTTACATGTTACAATCATATATATCTTATTAAACA
Source organism: Lepisma saccharinum (assembly GCA_022664845.1). Classification (NCBI taxonomy): domain Eukaryota; kingdom Metazoa; phylum Arthropoda; class Insecta; order Zygentoma; family Lepismatidae; genus Lepisma; species Lepisma saccharinum. Next base: position 7,346 of record JAGDQP010053651.1, read on the forward strand.
TGTTATAAAATATTACTTAAAACTAGAATATTAAAAAAACAAGAAATGAAAGGTAGAAAAGTCACCATAAACACAAGAAAAAAATATAAAAAGGAATACAAAAGTAATATTGGTAATAAATGATGAAGATTGGATTTATTAAGATGAAAAACAGAGTTACGAGTGAAGAAGATATACAAGGTAACATTTTCAAATATTAAATAATTTCGAACAACGATAAATTATTTTGCGTTATAGATTCGCATAAAATTACAGTTTCTATTCCAATAATCTAATTAAAAATATTTACCTGTCTTATAGTAAGTTCAAAATATGTATATATTCGGTGATATTAATTGATTTAACTCATACCCTTAACTTAAAGCTATCTTCAGTTATTGTAGGTTTTGCAGAGTACAAAGGTGTACCATTTTTAAACATGATATTCAAATACAATATATAACAATATTACTAAAAACTATAGAGGTAAGAAAATAAGATTAGAAAAGTTACTAAATATGTTAAAGATAAGTATAAAAAACGAAATCTATTGAAAAACATTATCTAAGTTAATGAAAAATAACGCCATATATATTTTAAACAGTGTACTGAATCTGTTGATGATGGATTTTTCAAGCCTTGAAAAAGTCATGGACATTATTTAATACAAGTTTATGAAGTGCCTGTTGTGCGATATGGCTCCAAATCTGCAACATAAGATGGATGTAATATTTTCATTGAATCTACACCTACATCTTCCTGTTTGTTTTGGAAGGTGGGGTGAATGATATAAGGTGCCTATTAGATTTTCGTATGTTAGATTACGTAAGCATTTCTGCTGATATATCAACTTAATCCTTGAAATTAAACTTTATTATTTTTGGTAATACGTTATTTATTATCCACTAATGTTTTTAGCACTTCTAGCAGAAGCTAATAATGTCAACTGTTTATTCTTTATTATTGATATTCGGGAATACGAATAATAACTGTTAATTTTGAGAAGGCGTCAATTAATTAATGTGGACATTAATGTTTATAAGTCAAGAGGATATCGAGAATTCTGGATCTACATTCAAGTATGTATTATAATTATTTTATAATATGTTTTGTCTATGTGTTACTCATAATGGACGTGCAAGTTCCCTAGAGTTGAATCGTTTCGATGTGTGTACTACTTAATTGTCTGTTTCAGCAATGACGTTTGTCAAGAGTGATCACCAGTTTAATGGTTACAACTTTATATGGTTGTTCTAAAGAAATTACGACGACTGGATAAGTTTAATAAAAGTTGGTTTTCATGCGTTGATTCACTGCTCTTGTTTGTAGTAGTATATCGCTATCGATATTTTCTATTACATATAAATGTACAATAAATTTACTCTAGTAAACCCATACAGTAAAATATTTACAGAATACAATTACTATAAAACGTTCCACACTTCAAAAGATGAACAATTACAAATCAATGTATCTACAGACGTAGCATACGTTGTCCTGGGAAAATCAATTTAAAATATCCAATAATTTTGTATCTATTTAATCCGTGCGCAAGTTCCTGATTCACGAAAATGAACAAACTATTTTGAAGTTTATCTTATGTCATTGTTGTTCCCAATTTGGCTTTCATAATACTTAATTTTGAAAATGCCCATTCAGAGGAACAGCTTGATACAGTAATATAATCAGAAACAGCTTTAGAATATCAGTAGTACATTTCATCAAATCTTCAGAACAACATTTTTGGAGGTGTTCCTTGCGATTTTTCAGTTGAGATTCATGTCTATCCAAGTTGTATTCTGCTTCTAGTTCTGGAAAACTAACTTAAGATAGAAGGAATCTCCATTTCTTCTCTATCTAATGACAGTCCCACTAACTTTCCTACTGAGTTGATCATATCCGTAGCTTTCGGCGAAAATCTTTCTCTGAGTGCGCGTAGCAAACAGTCAATTAAGGGATAGCAATCAATGATGCTCATTTCTTTTTCTTTTGAGCAAAAATTATGCGCCGATTACACATTGTCATCTAACAAGCTAATTACTCTCTTCTTTTTCACTCTTGGTAGGAGTGTGCTGGACGGAGCTTGCAGTGGCTCACGCGTGTTATGAAAAGTTGTGCATTAGTAGGAATTTTAGCAGTGTTTTGCACGGTACTCAAACAAAACTTTTCAACATTTTTTTTTTCGGGGGGAGAAAAAACTGCCGATTATTTTTTTTTTAAACATTGAGTTTGAGTAACGTGCAAAAGTTGTAGAATGTTATGTTATGTTTGTTCGCCGAAACACAGCCAGATCAAAAAAATATCTAGCCGGGCCCCGGAGTTCGAGAAAATTTTAGTTAGAAAACGACCAAAAACGCTTTACTGCCAAGATGGGTCACATTTGACATGGCTAAATTTCGTACCAATGCACAACTTTTCATAACTACTCAAACCCCAAAATGTGGAAACTGGTATCATTTTTTTATTCATTGTTTTTTTTTAAAAAAAAAAGAAGTTGGGCCTTTCAGGTGTCCAGGGGGGCCGTTAAATATTGTTTAAGACTACCATATTTGGTATGGCTTTATTTGGTACCAATGCACAACTTTTGATGACAACTCGATCCCCAATATCTGAAAAAAAAAGTCGGCCCACCCTAATATTCACACATGAGGTAGGGTGACATTTAGCAAGTATTTTATGCGTGCCAGGAGACTAATGGTAAGTCTACATTAGGCTTTGTTGATTAACATGTTTGTGTCTAAAGACCATGACAATTTATAAACGTACCCGGTATAAGTGGAGTGAAAATTGAAGATTGTCGCGGTCTTTAGATAATCCTCGAGCACACAAACGTGTTGATCAACAAAACCTAATGTAGACTTACCATAATGCTTATTGAATGGTTTCAGGAACTTGTTTATTGATGAAACATGAGAGTGGGCGAGAAAAATGGAACTGAATATAGGTAGTTCTAAATAAATAAAAAAAAAAAATAACAGGAATATCTGACAAATATTTTGGTTATTGTCTAAGATTTAACAAGCTGAGTTAAAAAAAAAAAGTATAGCTATCCCCTGTGCAATACACACGCCGTGAATGGCGTATGGGAGATGTCGAAGTAGCGCTCAACATATTCTAGACCTACGGTACAGTGTGTGGTGGGGTGGTCAGTCCCACGCTCGACAGCCTTTATCTTCCCAAGGTGTCCATGCCCTTCCCGAGGTATCCAGGTACCTCAGTAGCACACAAACTTTGAAAATACTTGGATTAAACGTTAGTACCGAATCGTTATCTTAACGTTGTAAATGTACCGAAATGTCCGCCTGTTCAACGGTTTATTCGACGTTGTATAATGGTTAAGAAGAAACGATGAAGATACGGATTTAGTTGGCCAAAACATCATGAATGTTGTCTATTGGTATACACACATTTAGTTTCATTTTATCCTTTGCTTTTATCACGATATACGGTGTTAATTTTCCAACAGTAAATAATCCGTGTGGCTGCTGTGAGGTTCGAACACGGGAACGTTCTGTACTTCTCGTTGGTAGCTCGACGTGTTGACCACTTATCCAAGAATCCACCTGGAGTGGCCACTATTTTACTGTATCGTTGAAATTAAATGCTCGTTGAAATATAGTTTAAAATTCAACTTATTTTAAACATGTAAATGAAAACATGAAAAATATAGTGATTTTCATTTAATTATAATGTTTAAGCAATTAAATTAGAAATACAAGTGTAAAACGAAATCTAGGACATAGTATGAATGATAGTTGAAAGTACATCACATTAACGTCGTATCAACGAAATTCTAACTTCGTTGAAATATGATTTAAAATTCAATCTGTTTTCAACTTGCACATGAGAACACCAAAATTAGTGTGTAATTCAATTAGTTTTTAATTGTATTTTTTTGACATAACATTCGTAAGAAATGCAATAAATAAAATCTATTCTATCATAGTTGAAAATAACATTGAATGCACGTTGTATTCACGTCTTATCATTGCAATGACGTCTTTGTTGAAATATTACTTAAAAATAAACGTATTTTTCAATCGATAAAGGTTAATCAACGAAATGAACCTAAAATCAACTTTGAAAACACATATGTGTGCTACTGGGGAAGGACACTCTAGTACTCTATTTGATATGAGACTGAGTGTACCTCAGAGCACCAGGTAAGGAAACACTGCGAGAAAAGTCTCCAACGTCCTGTCCGGGATTTGAAACCGGGCCGCTCGATTCGTATTCAAACGCGCTACCGCCTGAGCCACAGCGAATCTTGTGCTATGTTTAATTATTGGTTTGGTATGACTACGACACCTGTTGAATTTTTCACTTAGATTTAGTTGTATTTAGTTCCATTTTCTTCACCAACGAGTATCTCTAGTCTAAATCTAGGTCTAGGTTATGCCATGTCTAGGTTAAGTATGCTGCAGCGGAGCTCCTTATTCTATAGACTAGTAAGTATGTATCATAATCTTGGTTCAAATATTGATATTTTTGGACCTGAAAATACTTTTGGTCGAGCGATAATTAACAATTACCTGAGTTATTAATTCATTCCTCTTATGTATCATAATCGTCATGTTATTTATATTACTTGGTATGTTATGTGAATTTAATGTTACTTCGTTTGTAGTAATGTTATTTAGTTTCGGTGTAAACTGGCAATTCTAGCTGTATTTGGAACTTAATAAACAAATATGAAGTGACCATACAAACTAAAGTAATGTAGAAATGAGAAATTGAATTGGATCTAGTAGTATCTATGCTAACTGAATCCGCGGAAATTGAAATAACAGGACGATAGATGAAGGTTTTATACACTGTAAAAAGTGGAAACACGAAATGGATGAAAGTTACTCCACTTTATGGAGAAATAAAAGTCGAAAATTAGCGTTTATCTGTATTTACTCTTAAACGTGGATATAGTGTAAGCCTTTTAGTGGAAAGATTGGTAAAATTAACTCCATTTTAAGGTTTATCATTTTCTTTGTAATAGCTTAACGTTAACTGAAAATGGGTTGAAACTGGCCAAAGTGATTTGTCTGTGAACGTTCAACTTATTTTACGCTTAAAATTCGGTCATTTTCTAATCGAAGTGTAAGCTAAACTGGCAATTTTGAGGTTACGTACTTTTGTGGATGAAGTTTAAACCTTAGTTGGATATTCTATAATCCAGTAACAGGAGTAACGTTACTTGTTTGTCAGTGAACGCCCCGCCATTTTGAGTGTTTATATTGCCTTTACACTGTGAACAGTAAACAGTTCACTAGTGGACCAGAACGGCAAGTATTGTATTGGCAGAAAGAGAAATTAAGTTAGGTATAAATCTTTACACTGTAGCAAACGTATGTCTCCTTTTTTCACGAGACATTCCTCGTAGTAAAATAAAAAAGACATGTTAATGATTAACCTCCTTCGCAGTAAAACCCTAGCTACAGATATCACTTGGAAAGCAAGAAACACCAAATGCCTTCGTAGCTAAGTGTCCAGAGCGTCTGATTAGTGTGCTTGTGGACCCTGGATCGAAACCCGAAAACTTCAACTTTTTTTTTTAATTTTAAAGGAATATTACCTTTTATTCTTTTCTACTTAAAAAAATGCTCTCCTTGAATCAAATACCGTTGGAACAGTCATATAGT
>JAGDQP010053653.1:0-13514 GCA_022664845.1 Lepisma saccharinum
AATGGCTATAAACGTAGTCGAAACGTTCTGTTGTGTGTTTAATATGTGTATTTAATACGCGAGTTTATTAGTAAATTGTGTTTCAAACATCGGGCCATGAAGTTTTAATTTTTGTTCAAGATATGTGTACAGTACGTGACGTTAGAAGTTACTTTAATTAACTACGTGTGTTTGAAAATAAGGTTTTAAGAAAGATATACGGTCCGAAACGGGACGAGATGACCGGAGAATGGAGGAGACTACATAATGAAGAACTCCACGGACTGTACGACTCACCCGATGTAGGAATAATAAAATCGCGACGACTGAGTTGGGCAGGTCATGTAGCTCAGATGGGGTAAAAATGAAGATTATATTCTCCATCCTGGTTGGAACGCCGGAGGGAAATAGACCGTTGGGAAGGCCGAGACGACGTTGAGAGGACAATATTTGAAGCGATCTTCGAGAAGTAGGTGTTTGTGATGAAAACTGGCTTGATCTTGGCCACGGATCCTATGGCTAACGTGTGTTACTGCGGCGATAATCTTTCAAGTACTGTAAGCAATGTGCGAATTAAGGATTTTTTATAGGGAGGGATGAAATGTTGTTGATAAGAAAATAACATTATGAATCTAATATAACACATTATACATGTGTGCACATGTAGACCCACAGGGGGGGGGGGAGGTTCTCCCTCATCTCCTCGTTAATTCACACACTGACCGTAAATCATAGAATAAGTAAGTAAATGTCATAATATAGTGGACTTCTTTTTATATCAGATCACTACGGAAGAGATCGCAGGTTCGAACTTCAAATGCTACTGAAAATTGTGTTAGTACATTGAAAGTTGCTGTTCTTCATAATATTAACAGTTTATTTCGTATTATTTTTGCTTTATTAAGTGTCAATAAGAACAGCGATTTATCCAATCTCTGCAAGTCCCACAATTCCCTTCCCCCCTTTCGGTTTTAAATATACAAATACAAAAACCCTTAAACGCGCTATTTTCTTCGCACAAAATGCGACAAAAGCGTAGAATATCTTATATATGTGGTCCCCTAAGTTTATTCTTACACCGCACTTTTGAAAATCATGTGTCTATAAAATAAGCCACTAGCAGAGAAGGGATTTACAAATTTAACAGTAAGCACAGATTTGATGGTTTCTTGATGTGGATTGTGAAACAATTTCTTATTGGCGCTTCAACCTCTTCCAGCCACTGCCATTGTTCGGAGTCAAACGACCCTTCAAACTCGAGGCGATAAAAATATCAGTATGTCACATCGCTGCTTCGTGAATCCGTGTGTGTGATATGATCAGGGATGAAACCAAATCAATATGGATTTAAAATGTATTTAGATATTAACTCAGCTCCGATCCGGTTGCTAATGTATCGTACTTCGGACCGGCAATGGAGAGGCAGGCGGATTCGAGTCCCGCTACCGTTTATCGTGACTGAGATTTTCCATAGTTTTCTTTGGCTCCACAATATGAATACCGGGAAGATGACTTAACAAAGGCTCTTTCCTCTACTTTTGTTGGAATATCCAAATATTTGCTTCAATATTCGAATATTCGTTTGCTCGCTAACGAACAGCTATATATCAGTTCATTTGTTTTCCGGATCCGGATTTGTTAATCAGATCCGAATAATAAAACCATCAGTATAATTACTCGAATAATAACCAGACAATTTTACAGCCATAAATCTGATGACTGTTATCCGCATCATCACTACTATCAGTGAATATTATATGCACTTTATCCGGATTTGAGGTGCAGGCTGAATTTTTGCTTTCTGCATATTATCTGTTATCTGTAATCCAGGTACCGTCCGAATATCCATAATCTGGATATTATCCGTCATTCAGATATCAGCCATCCGGATTTATCTGTCATCCGGACTTATTCGTCATTCAGATATCAACCATCCGGATTTATCTGTCATCCGGACTTATCCGTCATCCGGATATCCGTCATCCTGAAGTTATCCGTCATCTGGATATTTATCCGTTATCCGGATATCCTAAATCCGGATGGATAGGCATCCGGTATCGGGAATTTTTTATCCGGATTTGGCCATTCGTGCTAATAAATAAGTAAGTTTCATGAGGACACTGCTCCTGCTCATCTGGAAGCCTTTGTTCAGCAGTTTCTTACCGACAACAACTTTGGAGTGATTCTTCGTGCACCGTACTCACCGCAACTCTAACCTAGCTATTCCTTGCTTTTTCCAACACTGAAGGATGCACTCCGTGGGTGCACACTTTCGAGTCGTTCTTCTCATGTATAAGCGATTTTCCAGTAAAAAAAAATCCTAAAGAAGAGCTCACGGCGGCAATGAAATCGTGGCGTCAGCATTTTGAAATGTGCACATTTACAGCGTAACTATGTTTCCAGCAAGCCAGGTCGGCGAAATCCGGACGCACGTCGGGCTTTGAAAAGTCTCGACAAGGAGCCGACGTTTTGGGCCGTATTACACCTATATGCGGACCACGACGGCGGCCCAGAAAATGGCCCGACGACCAATCGCCACTTATGGGTCGCGCCGATCTTCTACGACTATTTCCCAACTTCTAGTTGGTCGGGCCGCTGTCGGAATTCGCATTTGATTTGCTGGGTTGAGATGTGACTACAATGTCAGCTTTAACAAGTGAGAACGCTTTTTTTTAGAATGCATTACGAGAGTTTAAAAGTCGAAAGCAACTCATATCTAAAATATACCGAGAGGTCGCAGCTCAGTGATAGAGCATTGGCTTTTGTTCAGGAGGTCCTGGGTTCGATACAAGCAGCCGGTCACCCTGACGGAATATTGTTATAGGTTTTATCTTCGGTCACACCAGCTAAATATCAAGACGCACCTTCAATTTAGGCCCTGGCTAACTTCTTCCCACATCTTTATAAATAAAATCTAACTCAAAATTCGAATCTAAAATATTTCATATCAGCAAACTGCTAATTATCACATGGTTTGAGTTCGTCTATATTCCTGCAAATTATGGGATACGCTTTCAGACTGCTATAAGTACAACGAGAGAAGAAAAAAAAGCACTACAGATTTCACTGTCATCATTAAAGTAAATTGAGGGAAGATGCCTATCGGGGAAAGATGCCTACAGTACTGTAATTCCACAACGATGAACATAGATGGAAATTTGTATGATGTGAAACATCTAGTCAGTATGCTATAGAGACCTGCACGGACCGAATTTTTCGGCCCGAGCCCAATCCGGTCCGAATGTACCTAGGCCCGGCCCAGTCCAGCCCGGGCGCGGAAAGCTTTAAAATTTTTTGACCCCAGCCCGGTCCGGCCCGATAACTTTTAAAAATTCTTGGCCCAAGCCCGGCCCGAGCAGATAAATTTTAAAAAGTTTTGGCTCGAGCCCCAATATATTTGTATCTGATATAATAATAATAATATAATACATACAATCTTATGTGAGTGTTTGAACAATGTTATGCACTTAGATTTTGTAAATAATTTTAATTTCATTCTACAGGATTGCCATTTCAATTTATTTCTAACACAAAGGATAAAAATAATCCTTTCGCTTTGAACAGTAGGATTACTTGTAGTCGCAGGTTTCTTAAATCCAAGAAAGAAGTAGCTAGTCAAAGTATAACTTTTATTTACAAAACAAATTATCAGAAATTTGATCCCACCCGCAAGACCTACATTTGCACGGTATTTAACACCGTATTAGACTGCAACCCTTACTTCATCCACCATTTCTTCCTGTGGGTCGCTGAAGTGGAGAGAAGAACAAAGAGTGCGGTTTCCTTTTTATATCAAGACAACAACTCTGACTGCTCACCCCGTGGGATCCAGTGGTTGGATTGACCATATTCGGTTATTGACACGGACCATCAGAGGAAGCTTCAATACGCATACTGTCTTTTGTTATTTATTGAGGGAAGGGTATGCAGTCACTCGTGTGACTGCCGACAGGGGTCTACGCCCCGGTGAACAACTAATCCTCTATAGCGAAAGTGGAGCCACTAAGCAACACAAACTGTAAATATTGCATTGTTTGTAATACCTTTCACTCCACGTGGCGTGCACACAGACTTGAACGTTTGGTTTTGGCCCAAAGAAATGGCGGAGCTGGCCGTCCAAGCCCGGCCCGTGCAGTATGCTATCTAAGGAAGTGCTTTTTAACCTTTTAATACTCACGAACCGGCAAACTACAGAGAAAATATTCAAGGACCGAGAAAATGCCAGATTTTCTCTGTCGTCCGGATTGAGGGTAAAATCGCAATAAAGATGTATTTTGCGTTGAATATAATTAATCGAGTAAGACGTACGGTTAGAATGTATTTATTACTCCGAAGAATTGTATGAAATTATCCCTGAATGTTTCTCTCAAAATTACAAAAATACATTTCTTGGAGTGTAACTCAACTATTATTTTTGTATCATTTCTAATTTTTACGTTTTTTATTTAGTTTTATGTCGCAAATGTAGATTCATGTAACAAACGTTACCAAATATTCCACATATTTTGAAGAAATATTTAATGGTCATGTCACTTGTTCATCAGTTGTATCCGCTGCATACTCTGAACATACATTTGTAGAGTCGTAGCAACCTTGAGTTGAAGTTATTCAAAACCTTGAATGTATGCCTTCGGAGCTAGACAATAGTCTTTTTGATTCGCTTCTCTAGCCGTTCTAGTTTTTTGAGATATTAAGGTTTCCGTATATAATTGCGCTAGTAAGAAACGCCATCCGCCATGTTGAAAAAAATGGCCACCACGTGAGAACTAAGAGTAGAACATTCTTCCGAAAGTAGTTCTCATATCCGGGGAGGGAGGGGGATGCATGTAACAATCCACGTGAACAAAACAATTTTTTTTTTTCTAAAATAGTGATGTAATTTTCCTAAACTGGATGACTTGTGTTCGCATGACCTTAAAGCAACTGGCAATAAGCGCTGAAACCATTTAGAATTTCAAAATTATTATATATATATATATATTGCATTCCAAGTGACGTGCTCTTGTCTAATTCCTAGGTAAATCCTTCTGTTTGTTCTGTAGCATGATAAAAGACAATTTAACGTCAAACTTCAGAGCAAATTACACGTCCACTTGGTACAGGAAAGGCCAGCGGAGAACAATCTTTTTCTACTTCCGTTGCTATCTGAGGAAGTTCCGTTAGAAATTCCTTATCTAATTAAATAACTGATGTTGATTTTATTAGGAGAAACTCATAAAGATTTAGTCAAGTCTTCGTATTTTGAAATTTGTTTCATCTCACGTGTGTGTGCATGTTTGCTGAGAAGAAACTGTCTGTATTTTGATAGGTAAGTTCAAGTGTGCTTATTCAAATACCATACATTGTAGTTGCAGCGATTGAGTTATACTGACTTATTCATCTGCAGGTGAGTTGAAACGGGTCAATACGGTCATTCGGGTCAAGTTGTGAACCAGGTTACCGGATCTATGCTTTGAATCGGGTATGACTCGGTGGTGACCCGGAAGGTAAAACAAAGTTTTTGAATTGCAATATATTTATGGCCTTCTGGCATCTTCGGCTCACACCGGGATAGGGTACGTTAGAAGATGGAAAAATTATAGGCAGGGATTTTCTTAAAGTACCATCCCGTCATTCGCCTGGTGAAACTAACGAAACTCTGGGAAACCTTAGACTGGATGGTCGGCTTCGGGTTTGGAATGCCCGTACTTACCCATTTCCTGACCCGCATTAAGTGGGGGGTTAAAACAGCTGCTGCTTCACGGGCTCCTCCAAAGGATAATTATCCTTTATTATAATAAGTAACTCATGCAAATGGAAAGCAAAGGAGATAAGTAACAGGACCAAAGAGAGGCAATAGTCCAAGGACCCAAATAGATTAATCCCGCACTGCCAATTCCTGATCTGAGGTTTTCGTCGTTATCACTTGTCCAACGGGGACTGGGCAGCAGAATTTTAATTATTTCCGTTTCTTACACACGGTTGCGTCTCTCCAGTTGCGCGTATTGCCACCATTCATTTTCACAGTTTCTGTATGTACTGCCCATAGGATGCAATGTCTTTCTGGTAGAACGCTTGGAATTCATCGTGTTTTCTTAGTGTTTCCTGATGTTTTGTACTTCTCTGCCAAGTGCGGTCGAGAAAGAGCTTTAAACCGTCGTTGTCGAAAGATTATTTTGAACGGTTAACTTGTCAGATGTCTTAAGCCATGGCAGCGAACCTTTAGCATTCTCTTCATGTGTATCGAGTCCCTTTGGTCGAGTTTAGAGTACGTAGGTATTTTTTTTTAACTTCCTCAATTTATATCTCTATTGGGTCAACATATGTACCACATTATACTAGTTTATGTATATTGTTCTTTCTTTTGCTCTCTTCCAGCCAGTTATTCTGCCATACCTCTTCAAAGGAGAGGGAGATTATCACCCACAAGTACTCGACCAAACCTCCCAAAATTTTAAGATTAAAAATCTTTAAATAACCTGCAAAATTCTATTTAATTACAGCTCTGAAACTGAAAATCTTCACAAAGCTCCTGCTTGAAGCGTGGTTGCCAAATAGTATGGTTCAAATCAAGTATGAAACATTTTTAGATGAATATATTGGCTGACATTTGCCTCATATTACATATTGGAACACCTTTTATCTTTTCACTAGGACAATGTTCCCTCCCGTTGATGTTTGGTAAAATATTTTTGGAGCCATCTCATACAATATACACACTAACTTAAGATGTTTGGACCGTACACTGTCTGCAATATTGATATGGAGGTATAAAGGGGCGAAAAAAATTTGTAATTTACATTGCCATAACTGTGAATTCAAAACTCTGCGGTTCATCCCCACTTGCAGAACGACATCGCACTCGCGTAGTTCTGATAAGTAATTAACATCGTCCGTCAGTGTCTATTTATACTGTCCTACTTTAGCCTACTTGATTCGAGTGGGTCGTATATGGGAAGGACGTGGGTGCGCCTATGAAACAAAAGAATAGACTTTCTCCCACTTGTTACCATGTGGGCCCCACATGGGAATTTGGTGGGTGTGTCCATGAAGCATAATGCGAATGTTATCCCATTTGATACGATGTTGGCCCCACATTGAAATTACGTGGGGGTGCAAATAAAAAAGTGAATTCAGTGATTTGCATGAAATGTCTTGATTTGATGAGACAGAAATGTTAACCATTTGATTAAAGCGTAGTACGTAAGGAGTCGGAGTAATTTAGTTTGTCTTCGGGGCTGATAAAACCCCATTTCTGATCATCTTCACTGTTCTTTTGTTTTAAACTCTATTTATTACTGGCAGTTTAGTCCAGGTGATAGAACGCTGGCTATTTTTAACTATGCGATCCGTGCTCGCCCTGCTTCGGACCTCTCTGTTTTAAACGTTTTATTTTTATTTTCTTTCAAAGCTGAACGATGTGTAGCTATCATCAGTCAAGTAACAAGAAATTTCCATGTAGTTAGGTTGCCTGATCTTTCCACGAATGCTTACGACAATTTTAGAATTTGGGTACCCCTGGGTGAGCAACGAAGTAGGGCCCATATCGAACATCAATATGTGAACCTAATAAAATTTCATATTGGTTCACATCGGCCAACATTTTGCGCTACTAGAGATTCATAGTATACATGCTGGCAACACTGACTATTGGAATAGGCGGGTGCTGTTGAACCCCGGAATCTTTATCGTAAACTATCGAAGAGTATTCATGCCAAATGTTTTGCATATATGTTAAACGGTGTAGAAGAAGTCTGCGAAAATTGAACTATATAATAAGTAGTCAACACTGGCAACTGAAATGCTTGGGATTCTTTAAATTCGAAAAGTTGTTTCTATGGAGTATCGAGAAATAATCGTAACTTTAGTGCAGATACATTGAATGGCATAGAACTCTATTTTCTACAAAAATAGAATTTTACAATAAAATGGTAACACTTGGATGCTTTGTAAATGCGTAACCCCTCAGTAGTGTTTGTACAACATTGAGAAACATGCATGCCAAATTTGTTGGGAATATGTGGAACGGTTTAAGAACATCTGCAGAACGAACAATCACTTTTATGTGTAGCATGATCTACCCAGAAGTAATGTATCCTGAACCTGAGATGCCTAAAGGATAAAAATAAAAATTCAAAATTCAAACGCAATGGGAAATTCTTATTCTTATTCGCAATGGGATCTTACTAAACAATAATGTCACCTAATTTAAGGTGACTATTCGTTCCCAAATTTTCGGGGACAGTCCGCGAAATAACATTTCCGTCCCCAGGTGTTATGATCTCGGATTTCCAAATACTGTAAAATACAACAACAAGTACTACTACTACTGCTATAACTACTACAACTTCTACAACAACTACTACTACTACTTCTTCTACTACTACTACCACTACTTCTACTACAACTACTACTACTTCCACTACTATAACAACAACAACTACTACAATTACTACTACTACTACTACCATTACTACTACAGCAACAACTATTACTTCAAATACTACTACAATTATTACTATTACAACAACAACTACTACTACAATTATTTCAACTATTACTACAACTACTATTACTTCTAAAACAACTAATAATACTTCTACTACTACTTCTTCTACTATTACTACAACTATAACTACTACTACTTCTACAATAACTAATACTATTTCTACTACTACTTCTACTACTACTACAAGTATTACTACAACAAGTACTACTTCTATTACAACTATTTCTACTTCTACAACAACTACTATTACAACAACAACTACTACCAACAACAACTACTACTACAACTATTACTACAAAAACTACTACAAGTACTACTTCTACTACAACTATTTCTACTTCTACAACAACTAACATTAGTTGTACTACTACTTCTACTACTAATACTACGACTTTTTCCATTACAACTACTACTTCTACAACAACTTATACTACCTCTACTACTTCTTCTTCAACTACTACAATTATTATTACTACTACTACAACTACTACTACTTCCACAATAACTACTACTACTTCCACAAGAACTACTACTATTTCTACTACTGCTACTTCCTATACTACAACTATTACTACTACAACAACTACTACTATAATTAATGTTACTTCTACAACTACTTCTACAACACCTACTACTTCTACTACTACTATTACTACTACTACAACAACTACTACTATCACTTCTACACCAACAGCTACAATTTCTACTACTACTTCTTCTACTACTATTACTACTACAACTATTAATTCTACAACTACTACTTCTAATACTACTTTTTCTGTTACTAATAATATAACTATTACTACTACAACAACAACTTCTACTACAGCTACTACTACTTCAACAACAACGAATACTACTTATAGTACTACTCTTTCTACTACTACTACTACAACTAGTAATACTACAAAAACTACTACTATTGCAATTACTACTTCTACTACAACAACTATTACTAGTATAACTACTACAACTACTACTTCTACTACTACTACTTCTACTACTACAACTATTACAACAACTACTACTACTACAATTACTACAAATATTACAACAGCAACTACTACTACTACTACACCTACTACTACTACTACAACTGCTACAACAACACCTATTACTACTACAAAAGAACAACTAATACTAGTACTGCTACAACTACAACAACAACTACTACTACAACTACTAATTCTACAACAACTATTACTAATTCTTTTACTACTACAACTACTACTATTTCTGCTACTACTACTACTTCTGCAATAACTACTACTACTTTTCCTTCTACTACTACAACAGCCATTAGTACTTCAACTTCTATAATTATTACTACTTCTACAACTGCTTCTACTGCTTCTACTACTACTACAACTGTTACTACTACAACTACTACTACTACTATTACTTCAGCAACTACTCCTCCTACTGCTACAAAAAACAACAACTACTACTATACTACTACTACTACTACTATAACAACGACTACTAGCAATGAATACTAAAAAAATTAAATATTCATTGCTGCTACTACTTCTACAACACCTACTACTTCTACTACTACTACAACTATTACTACTGTCACTATTGCTACTACTACAACTGCTACTACTACTACAAAACAATAAGTACTACTACAACAATAACTGCTACTACAACTACTACTACTTCTACAACTACTACTACTAATAAAATCGCAAGAAATATTTTGCCAATAAAACTCAGTTCCACGGAAAGTAGCACGCACCTATCAACTACAGAGCGCCGAATTTCAAATCCAATAACCTTTCCCACAATAACCTAAACATTCCTAATGATCTATTTTTGTCTCTTCCATTCAGATATTACTGTTTCTCATGAAATCCGTATGGAGAGTCAAGAGGGGCTGTCAATATCCGGATAATTTGATATCCGATTTATCGAACAATTCATTGTTCGGATATTCGAAATCCGATTATTCGAAATATTTTTATTATACGAATAATTATCCGGAAAACGGATAATCGAACATTATTCGGATAAATGGATAATTGAACATTATTCGGATAAACGGATAAATGAACATTATCCGGATAAACGGATAAATGAACATTATCCGGATAAACGGATAATCCAACATTATCCGGATAAACGGATAAATGAACATTATCCGGATAAACGGATAAATGAACATTATCCGGATAAACGGAGAATCGAACATTATATTATCCGGATAAACGGATAATCGAACATTATATTATCCGGATAAACGGATAATCGAACAATTATCTGTGGAACAGATAATCCATGAATTATAGTGGATCCCGGGAAGATGCCACACATTTTATTCTACGAGACATTGTGCAGTAATTAAAAGAAATAGAAAAGCAAATTTATGAACAAAAACATATTGAACATTGATGCTCATACTGACGGAAGTATATCAAACTAATTGCATACACTGTTTCTATCAGGCATGTTTTCGGGGGAGTTTGTCCCCCGAAAGGTTTCCAACCGCCCTCCCAAAAGAATTATGTTAACACTTGGTAATAGTAACACTGAAATACGTATATAATAGTATATTCTGTAATATGTTTCATATTATTTAGAGTTTTAATTTTATTTGTGGCCTTAGGCATCTAAGGCTCAGGTCGTGATAGGGGAGGAGAAAGGATTCGGGAAGGCGTCGACCAGGGCCTATGTTAAAGGTACCATCCCGGCATTTTCCTGGTGACTGAGGAAAAACTCTGGAAAAGCCTCAGTCAAAATGGTCGGCTGCTGGGATCGAACCCACGACTCCCGAATGCTACGCCAACGCTATACCACTAAGATGTTATTTTTAGGTTAACTAAGGAAGTGCAATATATTGTTAAAGTAACATTAGTGTCTATTGTTATTTTTTATTTTTAGCACGTTACAGTCAATATTAATTGTTTATAATTTTCGTGAGCCTCCACAAACCCCACGAATAAAATGTCCTGGAAGAAACATTGGATATAGGCTTATTGGTCTTTAAACGTACATATCAAATAACGAATCTTGCCCAATCCATTAGCGTAAGATACCAACTTATTTGGGGAAAGATGTCTCATATGTTATAATTAAGATAAACGACAACAGTAGTGATACTTCATAACTACGTTTTCTATAATGTGACTAAAATACATGAACAAGTATGGATATCTTGCCACTACTCCACCTTGACGACATCTGCTTGAAAGCGCAGATTTCTCTCCCTTATGTAATAATGGAACATACACCAATTTAATGCAGAAATAACTTTAGGTTTTGTGTGAAATATATAATAAATCACACCCATATTTGATCCACTACTGTATGAGGTCTTTCCCCGGAGGGAGGAGATTGGCTTACTGCTCCCACGCTGACCAGATGGGTTGGGAGAGGAGAGCCTAAGCTTTTACTGTGATCTCCTAAAATTGCGACATAATCGTTGGCAGTGATGCGTCCGCGAAGTGTGACCACAGGACCCAATGAAAAACATGATATTGCGGCCCACAGAATCACCGTGCCGCCGCCATGTTTCACAGTTGGGCGGAGACACTGCAGATCATACGCTTCTTTGGGCGTTCTCCACACATAAACACGGCCCGTGGTTTGGAATAGGGTGAATGGTGACTCATCCGACCATACCACACGTTTCCAGTCGTCAACGTTCCAAGTTGCATGGTCGCGGCACCATTTGCGGCGTGCTAAAGCGTTCTGGTCCCTGATGAGAGGTTTGGCCCGTGCAACACGACCCCGTAAGTTCATGTCATGTAATTCGCGGCGGACTGTGATTGTCGAAACAGGTTGGGGGAGGTGCTGATTGAGTTCCTCCGTCACTTGCGCCGCAGTAGCACGACAGTTCCGCGTGACAATGCGCTTTAATACCCGGCGTGCCCTGTCACTGATGCTTTTCTTCCGCCCACTGTTCCGCTTCCCCGATGTGGTTTTCCCGTGTGTTGTGTAGGCCGTCATCACCTTCGACACTGTCCCTGGCGACACACCTAACACACTAGCCACTGCCGTCACACTCACTCCACATAACCGCGCACCAACAATTTGCCCTCTTTGAAACTCTGAGAGGTCTCCCATTTTACACTACCTCCGTCTGCTGCAGCCACTGCACACTCCTGTTCCACGACGCCTGACGTAGTATGGAGACCGACCTAACACACCACCACCAGCAGTCCGGCGCTGCGGTCGCCACGACACCACTGCCAACCCATACATCTGACGTGTTGCCAACTACAGGTGTTTCCATTATTCTGATAAGCATCTGTATATATATATATATATTTGTGTGTGTGCGAATAAAATACAGTGGCCATCACAGTGAGAGCTTCGACTCTCCTCTCCCAACCCGTCTGGTCAGCGTGGGAGCAGTAGACCAACTCCTCCCTTCGGGGAGAGGCCTCATCCACTAGTGGATTGAATATGGCTGTGATTTATTATTTTATTTATATATATAATATTCTTATGGCGTACATTCTATTGAACATGTATCGAGTATACGTAGCGCGTTGTAGTAGAGCGTTGGCTTGATTTCCATAAGCCCTGAGTTCGATACCTGCGTCGGTCATCTGGACTGAGGTTTATCCAGTAGTATTCTTAATCACACAAGGCTAATGCTGGGATGGTACTTTCGAAACTAGGCATTGGCTGACTTCTCTCCTACATCGTCACCCCGCCCGTATTCCGGCCGAAGCCATATATAATAACCAAGAGGCCATAAACGAAATTCAAATTCTATTGAATACGTACCCAGACTACCATTTACAAAATATCCTTATTGACTCTCTTCTATTCAAGAAGAATAGTTCAAAAAATCAGTGTCTAACCAGAAAACAATGAAAATAGTCTTATTTCATAGAATGTATTTAGGTAGTAGGCACCTCATGGCGTACTGCCCTGTTCAACTGTATTTTCTACGCTGTCATGGAATTTAGTCCGATTCTAAGCTGTACTGTACTGAGTAGAGAAAAATATTTTTAAGCTGAAACAAGATTTTTGGAAGAAGTACTTGCTTCGTTTCCACGTGACATTCACTACATTCTCTTAGGGAGGAAACTGA
>JAGDQP010053656.1:725-13513 GCA_022664845.1 Lepisma saccharinum
CAAGGAATAACAAAGAGAACATCATAAGAAAGTTAATACTACACAAAAATGTTTCTACCAACAGTCACAAATAAAATACTTTCTTTTGTCAGATCTTGTACTCTGGCCTCGAGCAAATTAATCAGCAAAAATCTTAACAAGTGCATAGAAAAATAATATTTCATAAGACACTCGCTCGGCCAGTATTTAAAATCAATGGACTGGGGTTATTCCAGCTCAATTTTTACGAGCTTCTATTTAATTTATCCTTCCCACTCTCTCTCTTCCTTGAGACAAAAATATTCAGTTGGGGTTTCCATAAAAATACCACAACATATTTCCTACCTGGCGACCAATTCATCGGCTTATCCTTTCAGCCACAATTACGGCATTTATAAGAACCAAAAAATATACACTCCATTCGAGCCCATTATAAAACAATAAAGCCTGTTTCCAGCCGATGGCCGCTATTGTATTCCTATTATAGATTGCGTAGCACTTCCTTTCGAGCTGACCATCTTGATCCGTCCTTCGCGACTGACTAGTCGGGCGCGAAAAACCCCGCGTCCGTTAACGAATTCCTTCTCCCAGAAGGAGAGAAGGGGAAGCGAAAACAAGTGCTGACCATGTGTGATAGCTTGGGGCCAAACGAACTTTCAGAGTCACGTAACTTCTAACATTTCCTTGCACAAAAATATCTTTTTTTTTATTTAAAAAGATACTTGGAAGAACTAAGAAAGAAACACAGAGAAATTAAAACAAAGTAAATATACACGAGTACGAAATACACACTTTAAATACACCAACAAACTATACGTTGTTTCCTAAAATAAAGAAGAAAGATTAAATACAAAAATTATTTACATTCTCTTAAAAAATAGTAATAATAATAATAATAATAATAATAATAATAATAATAATTTCGCTAAACGAAATTTAAATTGCATATTTACCTAACACTATAAGCGCTTAATTACATAGATTGGCCAATCTTACCTAGCACATAATATACAGAAATTGTACATATTCACCTCACTTTACAAAATATAATTCCGTGTAATGAAAAATTCATTAGATACTAAAAGGAAACAACTGAGGATTTATAGGTAAATATCCTCAAGCACCTATCATACTTTTTAAATAACTGAGGATTTAAAAACTATTGAACTCTGTGGAGTTCTTCATAACGCAGTCTCTTCCATTCTTCATTCATTTCTGTTTGTATATCTTTCTCTAGACCTTATTTTCAAGCACTGACAATGTATGGGCATCTACCAAGGTCCCCAACTTTCGCAATCATGAAGTATTACTGACAGAATAACCGTTCTTTATATTTTCAACTACAAATTTCTTTATATTAGTCGCAAGGTTAGGAGTTTCCGGAATGAACTGAAACATGCATTGCCCGATACTAAGCGCCATTTTATTCCTTCCGGGACCTCGTTTCCAGTTTCTACGTGTTAGATGTACTCCACGTACTTAAACTTGTTTATTTCTTTATGATATCATTCTTCATGGCTATATCTCAGTTTTCTGCTTCCCATGCTGCATTTCGGCTCGTTATCATATGTTTTGTTTGTTTCCTGTACGTTCGCTCGTAGACCTACTTCCTTGCAAGCTTCTACCAGCACGTTGTAACGTATCCGCAACGTCCTTATTATCTCAACATCATCCCCGTGAGCGATGAGCTAGCTGAAGCCACTCGACACTGGTCTATCTTTGTAATTTTAAGTCTATTCATAGTGAAGCAGTTGAAAGGGGGACAATTTAATCCCATGCAGACTATCTGTGTTCATAAACAATTCTCAGGAACCACATGGTGTACAAAGACGGTTGAGGTGTACACTAGAAAGGTCTTAACTAGAATAGCTCAGAGTCACCGAAACCGTCTTGATTGCTGCAGTGGAACAGTGTTGCAAACCCATTTCTTAAAAATTGCTTTTATTTCGTTAGATCAAATTATACTAAAATCACCCCAGTTGTCAGTATTGCTAACCTATTTTGTATAAAATTCAATTTTTCAAATTGTTTCTGTACTGTTAGACGTATCTGCACAATAATAGGCATAAACATTTTTCGACACAAAAAAAAAAATATCGTGGGTGTCTCCAAACCATGTCTCCAAACACCACAATTGTCATAGTTGCAAACCTATATCATAAAAAATAATATTTGTTTATCTGATGCCATCAAGGGAACTTTTTAGTAGAATCGTAGAGCTAACTTATTTTATTTCTGGAATCGTATGCTATATTTCAAAGATGAGAGATAACAGAAACAAGACATCGACTTTTTCAATGTGCTGCGAATGTCGAAACTAGCTGTCGTATTTCTACCATTTGTCTGGGGTTACTGAGACATTCCTTCAGTAGCTAAATGAGTTTTATTTACAGAATTCCTAATGATATAAGGTTACAATAGTACAGTTTTCTCTCTTGATAGAATCATATGCTATCAGATTAATGTGAAGCAACGATCTACAACAAAAGATGGCAGCACTACCTCCGTATATGTCTAATGTATTTTTATCGTTTCACGAAATCAATGCTGCTCCTATAAATTCAAACCTAGAAAGTTCTAACTGTCAGGGATGAAAGTTCATAACCAATTCAAGCGTTCAATCAATGCCGATTTTTAATTTTCGTTTTTATTCATTGTTGAAATCACTTTATTGTTGTTGTGAATATCAGAACCTATAACAATGAAGCTGTTTCAACAATGAACAAAAAAGAAAATTAAAAATCGGTATTGATCAAACTCTTGAATTGGTTATGATGGACTTTCTTCCCTGAAAGTTTGATCTCTCTAGGTTTGAATTTGTAGGAGCAGCATTGAAATTTCGTGCAACGATAAAAATACATTAGACATGTACGGAGGTAGTGCAGCTGCCATCTTTTGTTGGAGATTGTTGCTTTACATTAACCTTAAAATCAATGTACAAATAGAGAACTCTCCCATTGTATTTCCATATCTTCTCCAGTACTCGTCTGAAGACAAAAAATCTTATCTAAGGTAGATCTATTTATTATAAATCCAGTTTGAAGATCTCAGTTCATTTCACCTACATATATGCTTAGGCGTGTTAGCAGAACATTACTCAAAGCTTTCCAAAGTATGTTTAAAAATGTATATATTTTGTTTGTATATATGAATTACTCTACAGAACTATGTTTTAAAAGTTTCTGTCATGAAAGAAACTTTGGGAAATATTTGTGAATGTTATTGTTTCAACTGTATTAGCACGAAGTTTATAGCTAAGCAAATGAGGCAAAAGTTTCCGAACATGATATTCAACTGGGTCTAGAGCTTGCCTGTCATAAGAAAATTCAGTCTTTAAAAGAACACTCGCAAGAGAAAACGATAACTTGAACAAAACTAAAAGAAAAAAAAATACAAAGGAAGCAGACTTGAAATATTATACAATTGTATGTATTATAGAACTGTATTTGTGTGTGTGTGTGTGAGTAGAGATGTAAAGAGAATTGGAAACACAACAATCCCATTAGAGAGCAATATTAAGGTGGTAGCACGATATCACGCAAGCAGTATAGTTCATCATAACTACAGCTACGCCAGTCATGAAAATAACGGCGAATTTCGGAACTATTTATTTTCGTTCTGTCCCTAACAAGCCAGCAGATGACAGGTCTGTCGTTCATTTTTCCTTTTAGCATTTAATAGCGGCTTTTTTTCTTTTTCCTTTAGAATATTGTCGTGACGCCTTGTTAGAAATAAAACCCACAAAAGAGAAAAGATAACTCGTTAAATAATTTTAAAACCATTTGCAATCCTAATTTCTCCTTCTTTTTCGGTTTCCTTATCATATCTTGCAACTTGAATGGAGTATAAAAAAAAATATATTGGGAAAAAAAAGCACTGGGAGAAGTGTTATAAGGAAAGGTGGATGGAGTATGGGTAACAAAGGACTAACTACATGGAATTTTAATGGAATATCCAAAGGCGAATTGTTAGTATACAAGAATGAAAAGAAATTTTAACAATCGTGACGGCTATTCTACATTTATTTTCTTGAAGTGTGTGTGTGTTTTAAGGGTTTTATTTGTTTTATCGATACAGATAAGAACTTCAAAAAATCTTTATACTCCAGGCCTTTTTTCAGAATCACACTCAGTAGTTTATAACACCTTCACGGAATATATATTTTTTTTATTTGGTTTTTTTTTGTTTGTTTGTTATGATACCATTTTTGACAACACTCTAAGTGCCACTGCGTTTTCAGGGCATTTTCCATCAAAAGCTGTGGTCAATTTCCTCATCCTCCTGCTTTTGTATATTACTTTATTTCCAGACCGCTTCATGATAGAGAGAACACGTCGAAATGGCGACCCTAAACAAGAAACTAATTGGAGGTCGATTCTTTTTTGTTTTCTACTTAACAAGGTTGGCATGGTAGGAAATCACAGATATATTATGAGTATCTTACCACAAAAGTAAAATGTGCTCCGTTTCTTCTTGTAGATAGTAGATTCATGTCTATTATTATTATTATTATTATTATTATTATTATTATTATTATTATTTATTGGTAGTGTGGTAGCATAAGCTTATTATTTAAGTTACAGGCCAGACATAGCCTAAGTCTCTCTCATACATGAAGCATAACTTCCCTCGGTAAGCACACTAACCTCCGAAGGAAAGGGGAACGTCAAACGTGTCAAGGTACCATACCGCTATCCGCCTGGTGAAGCTGGAAGAAACTGTGAAAAACCTAAATAATTTATTAAAAATAAACTAACGAAGCTAAACACAAAATACAAAAAAAAAAAAAAACTAAAGTATCAGCAGCTTTAACTCTCTAACAGAGCGTTCACCAGAATGAAACTAAAATCTCGACACAACTCAGTTGTGATGGAACTCAACTGAGTTGTGTCTAATTTTTAGTTTTGGTCGTGAAGTGGGTCAGTTTATTTTAAAAAATAACTCATGGATGTAAGTCCTGAGTGTTAGTACATCCAAATTTCAATCAGTATCATGGCCTACAGTAGAACTCAAATCTGTGTGTCTCTTTAGTACCTATGCGATACCCGCGACCGTAACAACTAGATTACGGGGGACTGATTCTATTATGTGTCCAGACTTAAGAGTATACTGTTGCTCTTATGGCAACAGCGATGCCGGTTTGACCGCTAAATAGGAAACGAAACGGAGCTCGCTGCAGCCGTTTTCTCACTTCAAGTTGCCATAGCCAAGCGGCAACGCTTCAGTCGCTGTTACTTTTTCCTCCCTCTTCCCTCGTCAAGTTTTACATATTTTTTATATATATAACCTGAAATAACACAAAACTGTCATATTTTGCACAAAAAAAAAACCTTGGGCCATGTACAAAGTTTGACAATTTTGTCGGTAGAGCATCTCTTCTTTCGAAACCGTGATACAGTAACACGATGTGTTTGTTAATCCTTGAGACAATTTCTCCAGTCTTTCACTTCGAAAATCTGGTTCACGTTCTTCAACATTTTCCAATCTTCATAATGTAGTATCCCACGAGTTCCTAGTTATGGAAGTTAGGCTCTGTCTTCGCTTTCTCCACAAACTGTATCAGCTCTGATGTGATTAATGAATCATTCCTCTTTAAGTCGTTAACAATGGATGATACCATGACTTCTGAAGAGAAGACCAAACACTAATAACAGATTAAATAAGTGGTAAAATTAACCTTAAAATTAAAAAAAAATCAATATTTAGTAGATAATAATATTTATTGAACAGGGTTTATCATTATTTGACACCTCGTATAGATGTGCACATTCAAAGCACACAGAAACGGTCAAAACTTAACCGTTTTGACTTGTGAGGTATACAAAAGATGCGTAAGGTGCCTGATACTGGGGTCGGCATAAGATCTGATAAACTGATGTAATTTCTATACGAAGTTGAAAGTCACGAGTTTCCTAAGAAAAATATAATGATTAATAGTATCGAATGCTTTTGAAAAATCCGTATGAATTACGTCTACTTAACCTTATTATCGCTTTTTGTAATAAAAAGGAGGGGAAACTGTGATTTCACAGTTGTGCCAATACTTCAAGCTCATTACTAGTTCTGCTGTTCCTCCGTCAATTAAGATAGGTTCAAGATGGCCGACTTCAAGATGGCAGCCATGCTAAACGTACCCTCTAAAAGATAGCACATTGACTCGGTATCCACTCATATATATATTTGTTTTTCATTATTTCAAGCATTTTACAAATAAACGTGTGTTTTTCGGCTTAGATCACACTATCAGTACATACTCTTTTGAATCAAACTTTTGTCTGCTGCGCCCGTCTTTATTTTGGTACTCCTTCCCTATTTTAAGACAAACATAAATAAAGCAAGTTTACCAACATGTTAAATTGACAAAAACAGAAAGAAAAAGAAAATCTACAAGAATGAGTAAAAAAAGGAACGATAATCATTGCGTGTGGTCGATTCATTTCTTTATTACTTAAAAGAAATTGAGTACAGATGTTTCTGTTTAAAGAAATGGCCTCTTCAAGGTGGTTTTATATAGTTAGCGGCGACTAAGAGGGGAAGAAAAGGGGTTCGGAGGATGAGGAGGAGGATTGCATGATAGACACCTCGTTAACTTCTCACACGAAAACAAGGCTTGGCTCTCACATCGAAGTGTCCATAAAATCTACCTTCCAGCAAATCTCGCTTGTTTCAATTCTGCACTCTACGTATATAAAGTATAGGTTTCCTTGCCATCTTGAAAAGAATTATGTATATGTTATGTAGTATAACATTCTTTTGAGGGGAACTATTATTCCGAAGCAATAGAGCTGTTAACGGTTTTAACATAAAACATGAAATAATAATTATAATACCCATTTTATGAAAAGAATATAGTTATGTCTAAAAAGGTAACAATAGTTCGAGAGGTACTCAGGAAGTTCGTACACTGACCGGATTTTCTTTTTCTTTTTTCTTTTTTTGCGAACTTTGGTTTGTATGGGGGCCATTGTAGCGATTATTGATCTCAGCCCCTATCGATTATTTGAGTGAAATGCTTTTAATTGCACAAATATCGGTCCCCCAGACGAGATTCGAACAGCAACCTCGTTGACAGAGGCTTTGAGGTTGGTCCTTACCAGTGGCGGTTCGTCACTTAAATCGTAGGGGAAGTGCCACTAGAGCATTGAAACGTAGACCTGGTTTGTCAACTACTATCGTGGATAACCGGCAAGTCTGGTTTATCACTCATTATCTTGGATTACCGCACTTAGCTAATTTAACCATATTGTTTCCTATGTGTTGATCATGCTACTGGATAAGCTCAAAATATGTCTTACCTATTTTTGTTGGTTTCAATCGAACTTACTTATAATATTATTATATCCTAAAATATTAGGTCTTTATTAAGGAAAAAAACAAGTATGACAGGTGAAGTTGAACAGAACTGCCACTGACCCTGACTCATCCATAGAAGAATGTTTTTGAATTTAATTTTTAAGGTCTTTGGACAACTTTGGCTCAGGCCGGATGGATAATGATGGATGAATTGGTGGAATGAAGAAAGTGGGAGGAAACGGGACAACTTCGAGATAACCCACGCACACGGTGTTTGTCCACCACAATGCTCACATGGCATGAGCAGGGATCAAGTCGACGACCCTTGGCATCAGAGGTGAGCGCTCTACAATTGAGCCACCGCGGCCATTCATAGAAGAGGTACGAAGCAAATTTGATACTATGTCTCAACATGGTTCCCTGGACAGTGGAAATTATATAGATGACAAAAAAAGCACAAGATTCTTAGAAACTAGAGAAGTACTTACTTGAGTTGGTATTTAGTGACCTTTCCATTTGAAAAAGAAAACTTAGAGAAATTGTAATTTTCTACTACGAAAGCTTTGATTTGAGTGTAAGAGAGCGTCACAGTTGCTGTCAACAATTATGAGGATGATTTGTCATCAAAACCTTATTCATGTCAATCGCAGTTTGAAGTAACATTTTTTTTTTGTAATATGTAAAATACGATCTAGATTTTTACCTTATTTCCCCCTCTCGATTAAGCAAGGGAGTAGTAAGATTTAATGCCCATTAAATCTGACTACTCAAGTGTATTAAAGGAAATCTTTATCACCCCGATAGCGGGATGGAGATAGGTCACTTCTTAAAATTTATAGACCCATTACTATTTTCAACTGTGTAGCTACTAGACTTTTGGAAAATATTGTTTGTAATCATCTGTAATTTAACCTCAAACACGTGTAAAATGATAACAAACACGGTTTTATATCTGATAAATCTGTAGTAATCAACCTTTTCTAAATAACTTAACTTCATACAAGTGGATATTTCTGCATGGTCTCAATGTGATGTTGTTCACATAGATCTTGAAAAGGCCTTTGACAGTGTTACCACAATATACTATTAAGTAAATTAAGTGAAGTACTCCAACGTATCTTAAATGGTTTAGGAGTTACCTTAAAAAACATAACTTTTAGAGTTAAATTAGGTACTTTTCTGTCTGATATCGGCACTATTACAAATGGTATAACTCAAGGTTCTCCTTTAGGACCCTTATTATTTAACATTTTTATTAATGACATTGTTACAGATATTAAACACTCCAAAATACTCCTATACGGTAAATAATATAAATGATAATCGCGTATTACAGAAGGATATTGATAGAACAACCATTCATTGGTCAGTTGTTATAAGTTAAATGAAGCTTTTATTGAAAATTCATTTTGATTTAAAGTTAAGTTTTAATAACCATGTTACTAAACTTATACGTGAAGCACAGAAATTAATAGATTTTCTCTATAATCAATGACATGATTTTACTCATATTGATACATATCTAACACTGTACGAAGTCTTAGTCAGATTCAAACTAAAATACGTTGCTACTGTTTGAAATGACTTATCTCAAACGTCAAGAAGAAGAATAGAACCCGTACAAAGTTACCGTTTCAGGCTATTATATTACAAATTCAAATTACCATATTTTATCACAAGGTTACCATTACTGGTGGAAATTTTCTAATGTTGAATCTTTAGAATATAGAAGGTTAGTTACAAACAACAAGTTTTTGGAGGAAATTTTACAAAATGAAACTCAGTTCTTTTATTTTATCGAACGTTTTAATTTTGCTGTACCCTTGTATAGAACAAGATATCATAAATTATTGACTGTTTCTGACAAACTTTGAAACGTTTAATCAACGACAATTATGTAAAATAATTGCATTGTTATCAAATAACTGTGTATCAATCTGCTTCTTTATTTTACAAGTTTATATGTATCTTGTATGACTTCTGCTATATTGGTACCATACTGTTCGTAGAACTTTTAAATATTACATTACCTTATTTTAACAATAACTATTACTATTTTTACAACTACGACTACTTATACAATAACTGCTACCTAACAATAGTAATGATACGTAGTTTATGACAGTTGCAATATAATAATGATGACGTTTTGCTTGAAAATAAATAAATCAGACGACACTAGAAGAACAAAAATCAGTTAAGCGGAAGAACCTGAATATAATATCTGTATCTGTGTGTGTGCTGAAAAGAGAGTGTGTTCATCCAATTTATATGGGAGAACGAAAATCATCCCAATATGGCGACGTTGCGAAACGTCTTTTCCTGCCCTGCTTTTCCAATTCAACATCCCTTCCTCGTCCCAGGGAAGGAGAGAGAAGTCAGAAAAGCGTTTTTGGAAAGTTCAACCGACCAGAAATGAGATTAAAGAATTTAATGTGGCAGTTTTATCGAGGTGAAGGGGATGTCGCACGTCGTTAGGCCACGCCTACACTTGTCGCTACTGTCACCTCTCTTTCTCTCCTTGCCTCTTTCTACCGAGACCATCTCGCTCACTGTCTCCCCATTGTCTATAACGTGTGCATGCATGTATGTTTGTATGTATGCGTGTTTATCTCTCTCTCTCTGTCTCTCTTTCACATGCTTCTTCCTTCTCCAAAGCTATTTATCCATCTCACTTTTCCTGTCTTTCTTCCTCGCTGTTTTTCACTCACTCACTCAGTTCTCGTCCAACACCAATTCTGAACTTAACGCTTCATTTCTGCCCGAAATCATGGTCGCAAATGTAATGACACGTTGAGTTCAGGGTTGGAAAATGTTTCAATTTAAAATTATTGTAAACTACAGAAAGTTTATCGTAAACTCCTTTTATTCCGATTCAAACTTGTTGCAAGCTTGCCATATCAAGTGTAAACGTTTGCATCAACCTTGTCGTGACAATTCTGCAAGCCTAAATCATATTTTCAAGTTGGTATCTGACAAACTTCCTGTAAGCTTTCATACCATATGAAACCTGTTACAACAAGCCTGAAATAGACTTGCTATAACACTATCGGTCATTAGACCTATATATCAACACAATGGTCAAGCTTGAATCAAGCTTGCAATATCAAGTGAACTTAGTACAGTCAGTTTCAAACATGAATCTAGGTTATTACATCATTACAGCTATTGTAAATACATGAGCCTAAATCTAGCTTGTTATAAGCTTTCATGCTATGTGGCTACGTGCGTTGAATTTTATTCGTTTTTAGTTTAGATGTATGGACCTGACAAGAAGCTGAGGCCTAAGTCCGGCTACAGTGATAGGGGTGACGTCACTTGGCAAACACTTTTCAGAAGCACGGAAGGAGAAAGTAGCTGCCAGGACCTTAGTTGATGTATCGTACCGGTATTCTACTGGTGAAATTGAGGGAAACACTAAGCTACTATGGTCGACAGCAGGAACAGAACCTACGTGTCTCCTAGTATTGTTTCGCAGTCCGCAACGTAAGTACTGGACTATCAGGGTTAGGTGTTGACATAACATGAGCGTGTTTGTATGTATTCTTGATTTTATTTATAGATAATGTGTATGGGTCATGTTTAATATATGCCGGTGTCTTTTTTTGGTACATCACTCTAAATTTCTTTCTTCTGCCCTACTACAGAAACTTCGAAGAATAAAAGAGACTTTAAATTTTAAACAGGATATTCTCGAATTTTGCCCTTACCTGCGGTAATATTCCCCCTGTGCTGGCCGTAGACAGCCATTCCATAGATCATATGCAGGTTCAGTTTTGCGGGTCAGTACAGCTTGGATAAACTAGGTGGAGCCATTGTCAATGGTGATGATTTGTCATGAAAATGCTATGGAATCTGAGCTTTCAACTTAAATACATAAAAACTGGTCTAAGTTAACATAGATCACAAATGGATTCATTTTGGGATGATGGAAAGAACCATAAGAGCGAATAAAATAACTCATCAATATCGTTTCCGCAATAGGTCTATATGTTTATATTTTGTTATATGTTGATAATGTTCAAATATATTACAAAAACCTCTTTGCCCGATTAGAAATAAACAAACCTATTCTGGATAAATCAGAGTTACCATTTTCGCGTTATAAGCACCTGGAAATACCGGAACAAAATAGTTCATTTTACAAGAGACAAAATTAATTTTTAATAAATTGGAGGCAAATGAGATTGAACATTTACACTGAAGAGAATTAATTTGGCGTGCTTATTTCCACATGATATAGAGATATTTTTGGAAGTGAAGAATTTTTTTGTTTGTTTGTTTTGTTTTTCGAAAATTGTTCGGAATACAAGGTTTCAATGTATGAATACGAGAAATATGTTAACATTCTAATTTTTGTAGTCACAAGCAATCATTCTCAATAACTGCTTGATCTTTTTTTAAAAAAAAAACTTGGAAAAGGTGGATATTCAGGGAGAATTTTCGTTAGCATTTGAATGGTAAAAAATATCGTAACTCGCATTTTCTTTCAAAGTCATATTTCCAAGGGAAAATTGTTACACGCGTGATAAGGATTGTCCGTATCAGTGTTATGTTGGCAAGCCTTATGTATTTGCATTCTTTAAAAATAAAAATAACCCGTATGAAAGACAGTTGATGATCCGTTGCAAATCAAATTATAATGTAAGTATATTATTTATTTTTAATATCATTCTCCGTTAAACTCGGCGTTCCGAAAGAATACTTTCGTTTATCCAGTCCAACATTCAAAAGATATGACTGTAGGAGTTTGTCGTATTTTAATATCACTTGAGAGTGAATCAGTAATATCGCCAGGAATTTCAGTTTGGGGGGTGGGGAGTGTAAAGTAAAAAATTGGGAGGGTGTAAGTGGAGTTTTGCACGGTTTCTATCGATTAATATTGACGGTAAAAATTTTAAAGTTCGGTGTATTCTCGAGGATTGGGGGGGGGGGGGTCTGGCGGAATCACTGGAGTGAATGCTCATAGTGTGCTAGAATATCACACATTTTACAGTAGGCGGGAACTGATCATGTCTTGAAATTGTTTTAAAGACCAACTATTTTTTCGTTTCAAAAACTTCTTCAGTATACAGAGGCGGATCGGCACAGCCACAAGGGCCCGGGCGGCTGATTTCTTGGGACCCCATTATCAATAATTTAAATTCCATAGTTACGATAGTTTTTTTTTAATCTGATTATTTACAATAAAAACATGTGTACACCTGCTTCTAATCGGTATTTCTAGAATCAACTATACGTCAGTAAATTATTTACAGCTAAGAAGACTCAAGCCAGGAACCCGCTTATTAATGACTTGCCAGGCGAGGATACACAATAATAATTGTAGCATCTTTCTATTATGAATATTTGATATGGTTACTACTAATATGTGCTCAATCCAGAAACCTCTCGTCGTCTATGGCCAGATATCAATCACTGACACTTTAATGATTTTTAATAATTTATATGTATTGCATCCGTTCCGATAAATTCTGTAGATTATTCTCATTACATTGTTCAATACAGAAAACTGT
>JAGDQP010053658.1:0-13513 GCA_022664845.1 Lepisma saccharinum
CAACCGAGACAGTTTTAATTGCTATTTTGGCTACAACATGTGAAAACGCACCAGAGGGAAGGGTGCGCTGAGACTCTTTTACGCGACGTTTTGCATCGCCAGCAGATATTTTCTCTATCACCATCAGCTCTCTAATACGTTTTTCTTCTTTAAATACCGGACAGTCACGCGACCAGGCCGTGTGATCACCCTTGCAGTTAACACACTGAGGTTTCAGTGATGTGCAAGGATCCGCACCATGGCTGCTGGTACCGCATATTGCACATACAGCAGAGGTCGCCTTACACGACGTGCTGGTGTGTCCATAGTGCTGGCATTTAAAACACCGGAGCGGACTCGGTATATAAGGACGGACAGGTAAGCAATAGAATGCTGCCTTCACGTCCTTGGGGAGCTGTGGCATGGCAAACGTCAAAATTAGCAAGCTCGTGGGTTGCAGTTCGCCACTCTTTCGAGTTTTAATGCGTCTAACGTTGACTACACCTTGGCTGGCAAGTTCATTCTTAATCTCTTCTTCAGGGACATCTTGCAAGTCCCAACAAGATATTACGCCCTGACAAAAGTTCAGTTGACGGTGTGGTTCAACTTGAACTTCGAATGGTCCTAGGGTTTTCAATTTAAAGAGATTATTTGACTGTTTATTATTAGATGTCTCTACGAGCAAGGTGCCGTTGCGAAGCTTTTTAACATGCTTAAGTTCACCTGCAACGTGATTCAGTTGTTTTTGTATAACGAAAGGGGATAACCCCTTCAACCCACCTGGAGTCTCTGTTTCACTCTTTACTTTAATCACAAGATATCGTGTAATAGACGGTACGATACTTGTCTGTTCCTCTACTTCTATTTTCTCTTCTTTGTCACTGCTTGATGCATTAGCTGTATGCGCCTTCTTACTAACATCAGTGACGTTCTCTTCGCTCTGTCTCTTCTGTCTTTTTCTTTCTTTCTGCGAAGGCGACTTATTAGGATGTGGTGGAGCCATGATGAATGAAAGCCGTAAATGCCCACACTTCTCCGTCTTCGTTCTGAGGAGCCAACGAGGCTGCCGGGTACTACCCTCATTACCCTTGTCAGCAAGCTGGAAATCGAGGCGAAGTCCAATGACTTGACGTCGAAATCACTTGTACTCCCGACTGATGGATACTTGGGACACCCACTCCCCCGAGTGTTGGCGAGACCAAAGGTCCGAAGAGCTCCCCAATGGCGCACTTCCCAGTCTCAACGAGCTAGACCATCCAAGAATCTGCTGCTAAGAACTAGGTGCTATCCAATGGTTCCGCCCCCTTTCCCCTGGGCCCAGGGGCCATCGTCAATGCAAATACATCCTGTCACATCCTTGGTCATTGCGCGGAGGCGCAACTCACAGCACAAGAGGACATGAAATAATGAGTCATCAGTGGATGAAAAATGGGGTGAATATAAATGAAATCCTCTCGGCTGGTCCTCCTTTCAGGCAGCGTAGATGTTTAGCTGCGAGGGCTGATTGCAGCCAGCAAAAGCCAGCTGGACGATGGGGTCGCCAATTCCCTACGCCGTATACGAGCAGCGATGGTCTGCTGCTCGGGCTATGTGATGGTGTCATCACGTTGCGGTCCGTAGACCTGCGATGAGGTCGCCAATCCCCTACGCAAGTGGGAAGTAAAAATGCTCAACAGAGAAGCACTTTCGCCCTGCTGTTGGACTTCCCATAGGCAGCGACGATGTTATTAGCTGCCAGGGTCGGAACAAAAATAATTGTTCCATAAATTCTGCAGTTTTTAGCGCGCTTCGTTATCCGTATGTTGCTTATAAAAGTAAAATAAAAATAAAGTCTTGGTCTTGAGTAAAATTAAAATAAAAAAAAATCTTAAAAATAACAGTTGTAGCATGTTTATCCTGGTGCCGCCAGTCGCCAGAGCCTCGTTAGCCTACAAGCACTGCATTTTCCAGGATGCACTACGAGGAAGTGAGGTTGGCATTTGAATGCACTCAGAGCATTCCTTACACGCCTAATGTGGTTCATATTACGTATAATGCACATTGTAAGTTTTAATTTTTTACATGACTTACATAAACAATTCGTGTTTTGTATTTATTCTATATACAGTTGACATTTGGAAAGTTATAATTGCCCATGCCCAACCCTCACTCTGATTTCATAACCATTCCCACTCTACTGCGATCTCAATATCCACTGATTGAGCACTTACAAATTTTAATGTGTATAGAGCGAACTCCCATTTTTATTTAAAATTCAATGACAAAGACGCAATAATATTTAAAACAAATCAACTGACCGCTCGAATTCTACTAAAAACCGCTAATGCTCTAGAAGTCCCTTGATTGTATACCAATATTTTCAGGTCCTTTTAGTTTCTAGTTTGAAATTTGTTTATTGACGACAGATCAGAACAGATATGATCTGTGTGGATTTGCCCTCATCTAGTAGAGACCTTTCCAACGACTCCTTCGTAGTCCTAGTAGTTCTTAAATCAATTTTGGAGGAACTCTAGTGTTAGACGCACATTTGACTTTTTTTTCCTTTCGTCTCTTCAATGTTAGACAGAGCCCAACCGAAACTGTGGCTAGTTGGGGTTTCATACGTCGATTTATTGCAAAGCGAGTTAAAGGACGCCGTGGTTAAAATATGTGACGCGGAAGAGCAATTAGGTGCGCTTTCTCTTATCGACCATTTGGCTATAAAAATAGTTTTATCTAAGAAATTTACTCCGATAGAATTATGACAATTTTAAGTACAAAGAGTAACGATCGAACCAATTTGAGTAAGCACAAAACGTGACTTTTGAAGGACAAACTCGAATAGAAGTTGGTTTGGTCAACGTGACTTCTCAAATACACGTGTTTCAAGAGAGAGAGAGACTGCCAGACAGAAACTTGACACTTGTCTATTCTCTGTTCATACAACAACTTCAAGGTTAAATCTCTATGATGGAAAATTCCATTACTACCTTTCGTTAGAATATCACTCACTCAAAGAGAACATTGAAACAACATAAGATGTTAACTAAAACCTTGCTTGTGTCTCTGGTCTTACAAACTAGACATTAAAATAATTACAATATTTTCCAATATAACAGACTAACCTAAGGTTTAAACTAGCTGCTTCTATATATTTTGTTCTTTATTTTCCAGACCTGAAAACTCAACGAAAATGGCGTAATATCAGAGATTATTACCGGAAATACACAAAAAAATGTTCACAAATATGGTGATACATATACGCTGACCAAATAATTTTCATATCACCTGTTCTCCAAATGAGGCCCGCAGAGTCCAGTCTCCAGGAGAAGAACACTCAGGACCTGGAAGAACTTCAAGAAGAAAATCAGGACGTCCCAAGCACTTCAGGTGATCAAACACTGAACAAACATCAGTGAGTTTCACTAAGAGACAAAAACCTAAAACCTCTACCTGAGCTTGAAACAAAGCCGTGCAAGTTTTTAGGTAACCCTCCAATGCCTCCTCCTGTACTCGAAGATGAAGACAATTTTTTAACAGTTTATAACCTACTTTCCGACAATTTTATACTGATCAAAAACTTGAAGTTCGCGCGGAGGTTTTACGTACAATGCAACGCATAGTTCAAGAGCACCTCCTGCTCCCAGATTTTATGCACCATACTAAGCACTTATGCAGCCTCTACATATGCAAACAGGCCATCTGAGTCATATTGCAGTTACAACAAACATTATCTGGAAGCGTATATAATCCACCTACTGAATAAAAATGAATAAAATTAATTGTATGGGCGGTAACAGCACTATGGCTTACGACCGTTGCGATACGGGGGAAACCCCTTATCTTTGTCACGTCCATTTGTAGCTGTTAAGGAATTAAAATATAGTATATAAAAGCTGAAGATGTAAAGGGTCTTCAGTAAAAAATAAAAATAAGAAAAATAAGGTAAAAGTAAATAAAAATAACAGTCGTAGCATGTTTATCCTGGTGCCACCAGTCGCCAGAGCCTCGTTAGCCTCCAAGCACTGCAGTCTACATGGTGCACTACGAGGAAGTGAGGTTGGCATTTGAATGCGCTCAGAGCATCCCTTACACCCCAATCCACCTACTGGTGTAAATGGCCAGTATAACGATTAAGGCAAACTAAAGATGTATAGAACCTTTAGCATAACAAGTTAAAAACAGGAAGACTGTAAATGGCCCTTCGCAAGATAAAACAGTAATACAGGATAAAACTTAACAGCTAAGAAGCATAAAAATATCAAATATACGGAAATCAGAAAACTCTCTGCAAAACAAGAAAAATCTCGCCGTTTAAGTTTATATCTAAGTTTCCTTTTCCTTCCCACGAGATAAAAATCCATATCCATCAGCGTGTACACGATCATGTCTGAGGTCAAAGATTAAGTTGGATCATCGATAGTATGTGCAGACTCTTCCTGAGCTAATTGAGCAGACAAAACGTTTGTCAGAGTTTTAATGTTTCGAGCGAGAGGTGAAGTTACAGCTAATTTTGAGACTTTATTGGGACTAAAAGTAGTCTTAACCCGTAGAGTTCTAGTACTCTTCACATGAGTCTTTTGTCCCTTAATCTGTGTCGGCATATTGCGACGAGTCTCTGAGTCACTAAGAGGCTTCGGAGGGTCTATAGGCACCTCAGAATCTGTTTGTAAAGGTCAAAATGAATTGTATGGGCGGTTACAGCACTATAGCTTACGCCCGTCCCGATACGGGGAAGCCCCTTATCTTGGTCATGTCAAAACCCAGCTGTTTATTAATTAAAAGAATAAAACCCTATAAAAAATGAAAAAGTAGAAGGTTTTTACAAACAGCCTATTGGTGTAAATGGCCAGTATATCGAATAATGTATACGAAAGGTGTATACGAGTCTTTCGTATAACAAATTAAAACGAGGAAAGCTGTAAAGTGGCCTTCACAAAATAAAACAAAAATACACTATAAAATTTAAGAGCTAAGGGGCATAAACAGATAAAATAAACTTAAAGCATAAAACTCTCTCCAAAAACAGGTTAAAACATTACCTTTT
Source organism: Lepisma saccharinum (assembly GCA_022664845.1). Classification (NCBI taxonomy): domain Eukaryota; kingdom Metazoa; phylum Arthropoda; class Insecta; order Zygentoma; family Lepismatidae; genus Lepisma; species Lepisma saccharinum. Next base: position 5,006 of record JAGDQP010053658.1, read on the forward strand.
GAGTTTAGGTTTATATTTCGCTTTCCCTCTCCTTCCCACGAGATTAAAATCCATATCCATCAGGTGGTCCTCTATCATGACGGTATTCAAAGATGAACTGCGTTTGATAGTATCTGCAGACTCTTCCTGAGCTAATTGAGCAGACAAAACGTTCGTCAGAGTCTTAATGCTTGTAGTGAGAGGCGAAGTGCGAATTAATTTGGACACTTTATAGGGACTAAAAGTAGACTTAACCCGTGGAGGTCTGCACAGGTACTTTTGTCCCTGACTCTCCGGCGGCATATTGATAAGAGTCTCCGATCCTTTGGGCGGCTTCGGAGGATCGCCATGCACATGAGACTCGGTTTGAGTTGATACATTAACTGTCTGGGTACCAACCGAGACAGTTTTAACTGCTAGTCTGGCTACAACATGTGAAAACGCACCAGAGGGAAGGGTGCGCTGAGACTCTCTTAATCAACGTTTAGCATCACCAGCAGATATTCTCTCTAATACCATCAGCTCTCGAATTCATAAAGATAAAACGAAATGATAAAATGGGCAGTAACAGCACTATGGCTTACGCCCGTCCCGATACGGGGAAGCCCCTTATCTTGGTCATGTCAAAATTTAGCTGTTAAATAAAATAATATAAAAGGTGAAGATGTAAAAGGTCTTCACAATCAGCCCACTGGCGTAAATGGCCAGAATAAAAACCAAGCCTGTAAATGGGCCTTTACAAGATAAAACAAAACTACACTATAAAACTTAACAGCTAAGGAGCATAATCATATAAAATAAACGGAAATCATAAAAATCTTCAAAAACAAGTAAAAGATTACCGTTTAAGTTTAGGTTTATACCTAGCTTTCCCTTTCCTTCCAACGAGATTAAAATCTATATCCATTGGTGGCCCTGAATCATGTCTGAAGCCAAAGATGAACTTGGTTCATCGATAGTATGTGCAGACTCTTCCTGAGCTAACTGAGCAGACAACACGTTCGTCAGAGTCTTAATGCTTGTAGTGAGAGGCGAAGTTCGAACTAATTTCGGAACTTTATAGGGACTAAAAGTAGTCTTAACACGTGGAGCTCTAGAGCTCTGCACAGGCGTGTGTTGTCCCTGACTCTCCGTCGGCATATTGCGAGGAGTCTCCGATTCTTTGGGCGGCTTCGGAGTGTCATGCACAACAGACTCTGTTTGAGTTAAAACGTTAACTGTCTGGGTACCAACCGAGACAGTTTTAACTGCTATTTTGGCTACAACATGTGACATCGCACCAGAGGGAAGGGTGCGCTGAGAATCTCGTAATCGACGTTTTGCATCGCCAGCAGATATTTTCTCTATCACCATCAGCTCTGTAATACGTTTTTCTTCTTTAAATACCGGACAGTCACGCGACCAGGCCGTGTGATCACCCTTGCAGTTAACACACTGAGGTTTCAGTGATGTGCAAGGATCCGCACCATGGCTACTGGTACCGCATATTGCACATACAGCAGAGGTCGCCTTACACGACGTGCTGGTGTGTCCATAGTGCTGGCATTTAAAACACCGGAGCGGACTCGGTATATAAGGACTAACAGGTAAGCAATAGAATGCTGCCTTCACGTCGTTGGGGAGCAATGGCATGGCAAACGTCAAAATTAGCAAGCTCGTGGGTTTCAGTTCGCCACTCTTTCGAGTTTTAATGCGTCTAACGTTGACTACACCTTGGCTCGTAAGTACATTCTTAATCTCTTCTTCAGGGACATCTTGCAAGTCCCAACAAGATATTACGCCCTGAAAAAAGTTCAGTTGACGGTGTGGTTCAACTTGAACTTCGAATGGTCCTAGGGTTTTCAGTTTAAAGAGATTAGTTGACTGTTTATTATTAGATGTCTCTACGAGCAAGGTGCCGTTGCGAAGCTTTTTAACATGCTTAAGTTCACCTGCAACGTGATTCAGTTGTTTTTGTATAACGAAAGGGGATAACCCCTTCAAACCACCTGGACTATCAGTTTCACTCTTTACTTTAATCACAAGGTGTCGTGTAATAGACGGTACGATACTTGTCTGTTCTTCTACTTCGATTTTCTCTTCTTTGTCACTGCTTGATGCATTAGCTGTATGCGCCTTCTTACTAACATCAGTGATGTTCTCTTCGCTCTCTTTTCTGTCTCTTTCTTTATTTCTTTCTGCGAAGGCGACTTATTAGGATGTGGTGGAGCCATGATGAATGTTAGCCGTAAATACCCACACTTCTCCGTCTTCGTTCTGAGGAGCCAACGAGGTTGCCGAGTACTACCCTCATCACCCTTGTCAGCAAGCTGGAAATCGAGGCGAAGTCCAATGACTTGGCGTCGAAATCACTTGTACTCCCGACTGATGGATGCTTGGGACAACCACTCCCCCGAGTGTTGGCGAGACCAAAGGTTCGAAGAGCTCCCCAATGGCGCACTTCCCAGTCTCAACGAGCTAGACCATCCAAGAATCTGCTGTTAAGAACTAGGCGCTATCCAATGGTTCCGCCCCCTTTCCCCTGGGCCCAGGGGTCATCGTCAATGCAAGTACATCCTGTCACATCCGTGGTCATTGCGCGGAGGCGCAACTCACAGCAAAAGTGGAGATGAAATGATGATCATCTGTGGATGAAAATGAGGTGAAAGTAAATGAAATCCTTTTTGGTGGTCCTCCTTTAAAGCAGCGTAGATGTTTAGCTGCGAGGGCTGATTGCAGCCAGCAAAAGCCGGCTGGACGATGAGACTTTTAGATGATTGAAGAAAATGTGTGTACCCCAGTGCAAGCGATAGAAGAGAAATAGTGCGTGATCTATCCAGTCAGCTTCTGTATGGCAAAGAAAATATTAGTAGAAGACATCAGATTTGTAAGTAAGAAAATTGTAACAGAATACCCCCAGCTCTTTGCAAAATACCGTGGGCGCAATTATAATATCGAATGACTACGAGTCACTATTTAATCGTGTATACAATAGAATTTCTAATATGAAAACAAGACCAAAGATATCTTCTGAAAATACAAATTCTGCCCATGCAATTCGTTCCATAGAACCCATGCGTAATAAAAGGAAGCGTAGCCTGGGAACCAAAAGTTTTGCCAGAAGGAGAAACAGCGGACATTAAGAAAGAGGCACGTACGTGACTTGCAAAAAAAAAATATTCGAGCTACTGGAAGAGATGATCAATTAGTTCATAAATATATGGCTGTGACATATCCTTCCCAAAGAAAGGCAATTAACGAATACATATCCTTCCCAAAGAAAGGCAATTAACGAATTGAAGTCAATGCCAGAAATTAGAAAATTGTGGCCCATGTGTGTGTGTTTTTTGAAAAGGAATATCTCATTCAACACCCATCAGTGTTATAATTTATTCACATAACCAAATGTGTACCTTATTTAATCCCATTTTTTAAAACATTTTTATGCAACTAACAGCTTCAGAATAAATAATAATTTTGTACAATTATGTACGACTGGCCGCAATCTTGAACTCCCCCTACAACTAAAACCAAAGCCATTAAAAGTGCATTTGGTTCAGCAGTAAAAAAAATACTGCCTTCGGGATTAAGACAACAGTGACAGGCTTCCCCATCTATAACAAACGCGCATCCAACAAATTCATCTGATTTTGGACCCATCTGTAAAATCAGATAATATTTTGTGGGTGTTCGTTTGTGGTACAGTTCCATGATGATTTTGATGGATTTAGATTGGAGAGCCATCCGTGTGTATCTCGTGGAAGTTTATATTATACTACTACGAATCTTACTGCCATGGCTCGTATCCAACTGGAGATTGGTGAGGATGATCATATGGACGTGAGATTCTTACTGGAGTCCCTGGAGAATTTTCTTAGTGGTTATCTGCTTTTTGCGGTTGTACCAGAAAGGCGTCCTCTGGTCTGATCCACTAGGCAACGGCTTGGTTTATTAGCTTCCCTGCGAGAATGGAGCCAGGGTGTTACCACATGGGGGGAGTTAAGCAAACGCGTGCCTGAGATAGGACAGATGTGGTATGAGCAAGTTGATGTTATTCATGAAGGTGTGGGGAGAAACCTAGGCTGGACACACGGAGTTAATCTTGTGGTGCTAGGAAGAGTAGGGGTGGTAGATTATCTACTTCTCCCAGAACCTTTCTCTGAATGATTTTACCTAGCACTGGGGGAGAGGGGGGGAATCGTCCACTTGTGGTGGTTTTGAAAGAGCCTTGGGTAAGTATTTTTTCCATGCTTAGCATAGATATTTGATTTGGTATATATTAGAAATCGCACAAAATAAAAATATATCACTAAAAAGAAAATTCACATCCGTTTCCGAAGGTCATAACTTTCACGTAAGGTGACGAAATTTTCTGGGGGGTGATACGATTTCAAACGTTGTACATTTATAATGAACCTTTTTGGTTTTTCAGATATGGTTTCGATAAAGATAAGATAAAATGAATTTTATGAGCGGTAACAGCACTATGGCTTACGCCCGTCCCGATACGGGAAAGACCCTTAACTTAGTAACGTTAAAACTTAGCTGTTTATTAAAATAATAAAAAAGAAGATATAAAAGATGAAGATGTAAAAGGTCTTCACACTCAACCTACTGGTGTAAATGGCCAGTGTAACGAGGAAGCCCGTAAATGGGCCTTCGCAGGATAAAACAAAAATAGACCATAAAATTTAACACCTAAGGAACATAATCATATAAAATAAACGGAAATCAAAAAACTTTCAAAAAACAAGTAAAAGATCACCGTTTAAGTTTAGGTTTATACCTAGGTTTCCCTTTCCTACCCACGAGATTAAAATCTACATCCATCAGGTGGTCCTGAATCATATCTGATAAAAGGTAAAAATCAATTGTATGGGCGGTTACATCACTATGGCTTACGCCCGTCCCGATACGGGGAAGCACCTTATCTTGGTCATGTCAAAACTCAGCTGTTCATTAAATAAAAGAATAAAACCCTATAAAAAATGAAAAAGGAGGTTTTCACAAACAGCCTATTGGTGTAAATGGCCAGTATATCGAATAATGTATACGAAAGGTGTACAGAGTCTTTCGTATAACAAATTAAACCGAGGAAAGCTGTAAAGCGGCCTTCACAAAATAAAACAAAAATACACTATAAAATTTAACAGCTAAGGGGCATAAACAGATAAAATAAACGGTAAGAATAAAACTCTCTGCAAAAACAAGTTAAAATATTACCTTTTGAGTTTAGGTTTATATTTCGCTTTCCCTTTCCTTCCCACGAGATTAAAATCCATATCCATCAGGTGGTCCTCTATCGTGTCGGTATTCAAAGATGAACTGCGTTCGATAGTATGTGCAGACTCTTCCTGAGCTAATTGAGCAGACAAAACGTTCGTCAGAGTCTTAATGCTTGTAGTGAGAGGCGAAGTGCGAACTAATTTGGACACTTTATAGGGACTAAAAGTAGCCTTAACCCGTGGAGGTCTAGAGCTCTTCACAGGTGTTTTTTGTCCCTGACTCTCCGGCGGCATATTGCTAGGAGTCTCCGATCCTTTGGGCGGCTTCGGAGGATCGTCATGCACATGAGACTCGGTTTGAGTTGATACATTAACTGTCTGGGTACCAACCGAGACAGTATTAACTGGTATCCTGGCTACAACATGTGAAAATGCACCAGAGGGAAGGCTGCGTTAAGACTCTCGTAATCGACGTTTAGCATCACCAGCGGATATTTTCTCTAGTACCATCAGCTCTCGAATTCGTTTTTCCTCCTGAAAAATAGGACAGTCACGCGACCAGGCCGTGTGATCACCCTTGTAATTAACACACTGAGGTTTCAGTGACTTACAAAGATCTTCACCATGGCTATTGGTTCCGCATATTGCACATACAGCAGAGGTCGCCTTACACGACGTGCTGGTGTGTCCATACTGCTGACATTTAAAACAGCGGAGCGGACTGGGTATAACCCTCCATTCCGAAAGAAACCGAACTTTTGAAAACAAATAGTACCACTAGTGCCATCTGTTGTAATATGTTACCGGTAGATGGCGTAGTCCCTCATTGACAACTGGTATAAATGTCATGACATTTGGATGCACGGCAACAAAGTTATTGCGTTTCAACTGTCAGTGTGTTGTGTACATCGGTGGGAAAATGAGTTTCAAACAACGAGCTGCAATTGAGTTTTGTGTTAAACTGGGTAAACCTTTTACTGAAACGCACCAAATGCTACAAAATGCATATGGTGATGAGTGTCTATCCCGTACGCAAGTTTACGAGTGGTTCAGGCGATTCAAATCGGGTAGAGAGACGCTGGATGATGACGAAAGATCAGGCCGTCCCAGAACCGGATTATTGGAAGAAAACATCGAAAAAGTGCGTGAATTCATCAAACATAACAAAAAAGCGTCGGTGAAAGTTATTGAAATGGAATTAGGCATTCCTCAAACAACCGCATACCGCATTTTGACCGAAGTTTTGGGCCTTAAGAAGGTTAATTCGCGGTTTGTACCACACAAACTCACAGAGGACCAAAAAGTTGATCGAATTGCGCATTGCAAAGACATTGTTAAAAGTGCTCGGCAGGATCGAAACTTCTTGAAATCGATTGTAACTGGTGACGAGACGTGGTGTTTTGAATATGAGCCCGAAACAAAGCGGCAAAGTGCTGAATGGAGAGCGCCGGATGAAGGACCACCCAAAAAAAGTCGCTTGGTGAAGTCAAAAGTTAAGGTGATGCTGATTTGTTTTTACGATTCAAAAGGAATTATCCACAAAGAATTTGTTCAGCCCGGCCAGACAGTCACTGGAGAGTTTTACTTGGGCGTCATGAAGCGTTTGCTGGCAAGAATTCGTCGTATTCGGCCCGAATATCGAGAAATCGGCAGTTGGACTCTTTTGGACGATAATGCACCATCACATCGTTCGCGACTTCTAACTGAATTTTTGGTCAAAAATCACATTATTCGTTTGCATCATCCGCCCTATTCACCAGATCTCGCTCCGTGCGATTTCTATCTGTTCCCGAAACTGCATTTGGCGATGAAAGGAAAGTGGCACGCATCGATTGAAGCCATTGAGAAGGCGACGACCGCCGTCCTAAAGACCATTCCAATAAAGGACATGGAGAAGTCGTTTGACAACTTGTTGGAGCGTGCAAATATGTGTATCGATGCAGAAGGGGAATACATTGATTAATAAAAATGATTTGTTCCAAAATGTACATTGTTTTTTTGTTTTTTTAAAACGTTCGGTTTCTTTTGGTAAGATAAGATAAAATGAATTTTATGGGCGGTAACAGCACTATGGCTTACGCCCGTCCCGATACGGGGGAAGCCCCTTATCTTGGTCATATCAAAATTAAGCTGTTAATTAAAATAATATAAAAAGATAAAAGATGAAGATGTAAAAGGTCTTCACAATGAGCCAACTGGTGTATATGGCCCTTCACAAGATAAAACAAAAAGACACTATAAAAGTTAACAGCTAATAAGATAAACGGTAATAATAAAAATCTCTGCGAAAATAAGTTAAAATATTACCGTTTAAGTTTAGGTTTATACCTAGGTTTCCCTTTACGTCCCACAAGATTAAAATCAATATCCATTAAGTGGTCCTGAATCATGTCTGAAGCCAAAGATGAACTTGGTTCATCGACAGTATGTGCAAACTCTTCCTGAGCTAACTGAGCAGTCAAAACGTTCGTCAGAGTCTTAATGCTTGTAGTGAGAGGCGAAGTTCGAACTAATTTCGATACTTTATAGGGACTAAAAGTAGTCTTAGCCCGTGGAGTTTTAGAGCTCTGCACAGGTGTTTTTTGTCCCTGACTCTGCGTCGGCATATTGGGAGGAGTCTCCGAATCTTTGGGCGGCTTCGGAGGGTCGTCATGCACATCAGACACTGCTTGTGTTGATACGTTAACTGTCTGGGTACCAACCGAGACAGTTTTAACTGCTATTTTGGCTACAACATGTGAAAACGCACCAGAGCGAAGGGTGCGCTGAGACTCTTTTACGCGACGTTTTGCATCGCCAGCAGATATTTTCTCAATAACCATCAGCTCTCTAATACGTTTTTCTTCTTTAAATACCGGACAGTCACGCGACCAGGCCGTGTGATCACCCTTGCAATTAATACACTGAGGTTTTAGTGATGTGCAAGGATCCGCACCATGGCTACTGGTTCCGCAAATTGCACATACAGCAGAGGTCGCCTTACACGACGTGCTGGTGTGTCCATAGTGCTGACATTTAAAGTAGCGGAGCGGACTGGGTATATACGGACGGACAGGTAAGCAATAGAATGCTGCCTTCACGTCCTTGGGGAGCTGTGGCATGGCGAACGTCAGAATTAACGAATTAGTGGGTTGCAGTTCTCCACTCTTTCTACTTTTAATGCGCCTAACATTCACTACACCTTGGCTTGCGAGTTCATCCTTAATCTCTTCTTCAGGGACATCTACCAAGTCCCAACAAGATATTACGCCCTGACTATAATTGAGTTGACGATGCGGTTCAACTTGAACCTCGAATTGTCCTAGGGTCGTCATTTTCAAGAGAT
>JAGDQP010053659.1:0-13513 GCA_022664845.1 Lepisma saccharinum
AAAATTTTCTTCTCTTTATATAAAATACCCAAGAGCCCAAACCCTACCCAACTTGCTCCTACCAGATTGTATTTCCCGCTGTATTTGCATGATAATTCGGTTTCCACTGTTTACATACGCACATTCCCCCTTTATGGAATGTTAATCATATGTTTCCAGTATTATAGTGTTACTGCTGGCAGCTTCTGCTATTACGTAGGAAATTGCTGTCTGTATTATATATACTAACTTCTTCTCCTTCTTTCATTTCTGACAGGAGGTCCCATCCTGCTTGACAGTGTTCCTATATGACGTCACTTTATTCGTTTTACAAGTCGGCAGAATGTTCGGCCCGGCCAAACATTGTGACAGGGATTAAAAACAGTAATACGTAGGGAACATCCAGAATATTGAATTTCTCCACTTGCCATTACTTGTAATGCAGGACCAACTAACCACCAATTTCATTGAACGTGAGTCTCTTACGTATTAAGTGTGTTCGTTACCTATTTACGTACTCAACCTACGTAAAACTGCAAATGTTACATTTACATTACTGAAAATGTAAGCGTTTTTCTCAGTGTAACATATTTCACGTTATTTTAAAATGTCATCTTATTTGTTCTTCAAATAAGTCCCACCCATGGACGCACATTGCTACAAAAAATTGCCGACATTCGCGGCCCGGGTTCAAATCCCAGGCTGGACATTGAAAATTTTCTCGAGGTGTTCCATTGTCTCGCGTTCTCAGGTGCACTTATTCTAATATAAAATTAACTTCCAGTGTCATTGGTACTATTGATCACCTTGGGAAGATAAAGGCGGACTCACACCAACCCTTACTTAGCACCGTTGTTTAAGAATATGTGGAGTACTACTTCTAGATGCCCCCATGCGCCGCTGTTCACAGTGCGTGCGTATCTTTACTTTTCACTCAACTTGCTGACAATAGTTATACAAAGTTCAGAAGATTGGTAGTATTAATCATCAGCATTTTACTTAACAAATCTTCATGAATGTAACAACAGTGAGAAATAAGATAGTTATAATTGAAATAAGTATTCAAATTGATGAAAACATGAAGTGATAAAAGAACTAAATAGCACCAACAACCAAATTCTTCTAAATGGTTAGCAATAATGGAGATTAGAATAGGGTTGGAAATCACCCCTTCCTTGATAATATGTCTAATGTCCTTCCTTTATACCATATCTAATTTTGGTTGTTTTAATTTCCTAGGGGCTGAGTGACACTTAAACGAAAAAGAAAGGGTCACATGCTGTAACTTATCTCATATACTGGGCATATTGCAGCACTGCATGGGGCAAGATGCAACAGTAACAAACATTGGAAGGTACACTTCTATTCAAACATTATTTATCATATATAAACTTTTACATATGTCTGGTGTAGTAAAAAGTAATCCATTATTTTGCCAATAGATGGCTTCAGTGATCTGTATCTCGCGTTGTATAAGTCCGATCGGGTTCAACGAGGCAAACGATAAGATTGCGTACTACAAACACTGTTCAGATAGTTGTGATGAGTTGACTCAGTGTCGTGTGAGCGAGCGTCAAAATGGACACTAGCAAAGAGAAAATACGCTATATTTTACAGTTTTTCGTCGATAAAGGCGAAAACGCAAGCCAGGCGACTGCAAATGTGAATAGTGTTTATGGTCCTGATACTGTAACAGCTAATCACGCTCAATTTTGGTTTCGTCGATTCCGTGCCGGTAATTTTGACGTCAAAGATTTACCACGCACTGGAAGGCCAAGTGTCGAAAATGTCGATAAAATCATGGACATTGTCACGTCCGACCGTCATGTAAGCACTGTTTCGATTGCCCAAGAGCTAAACATTGCACAAAAAACCGTGTGGAACCATTTGCATAAGGCTGGATACAAAAAGAAGTTTGATGTATGGGTGCCACACGAGTTAACGCAAAAAAAACTCATGGACCGAATTTCCATCTGCGAATCGCAACAAAAGCGACCCATTTCTGAAGCGGTTTGTAACTGGTGATGAAAAGTGGATGATTTACGACAACGTCACGCGAAAACGGTCGTGGTCGAAGCGCGGTGCGCCGGCGCAAACGGTGCCCAAGCCAGGATTGACGGCCAGGAAGGTTTTGTTGTGTGTTTGGTGGGATTGGCAGGGAATTATCTACTATGAGCTGCTCCCCTACGGCCAAACCCTTAACTCGGAACTATATTGTCAACAATTGGACCGTCTGAAGGCATCAATCGCCCAGAAGCGGCCAGCTTTGGCCAATAGGAGATGCATTGTGTTCCACCAGGACAACGCCAGGCCACACACATCGATAGTGACTCGCCAGAAGCTCCGGGAGCTTGGTTGGGAGGTTCTTATGCATCCACCTTATAATCCGGACCTGGCACCGAGTGATTACCATCTGTTCCTGTCCATGGCGAACACGTTTGCTGGTGCAAAATTCGTGTCAAGAGAGGCTTGTGAACATCGACCGTCTCAATTTTTTGCCAATAGGGACAAGGGCTTCTATGAAAGAGGCATCATGATATTACCTTCCAAATGGCAACACGTTATCGAACAAAACGGCGCATATGTGACCTAAATCGAATCATTCTAACTATGGTAAGTCAAGCCTTCAATGTAATGCAAAAATAATGGATTAATTTTTACTACACCAGATATAAGGAAACTATTTTACCAACTACTCATAGACTATATACTCAAGAAAATAAACACATTGAAATGAAAGTATATAAAACTGCTATATACTCACTAACTGACTACTTATATTAACTCGAAAAGCTAAAACTAAACATCCAAAAGTTTGCATTTGACACTGATGTGTAGCAGTCTTTCATTAAGCATTACATTTTTCCCTCAAATGTCGAGATGATACCTTCAACATAGGCTCTTACCAACTCCTTACAACATCCTTTTCCCTTCCCTATCCCGGACACAGCCATAGATGCCTAAAAGCCATAAGTAAATTCAAATTCACGCAATAATGCTTTTGTACAATGTTGTCGCTTAAAAGGTTATACACTCACTCTACTGACAGCAACCATAGGGTACAGAGAAAAATAATTAAGAATATAAATCTCTAACAGGCAACACCAAATAATAATAAAGAAATAATACAAAAGTCAGTTACACCGCGATCACATGCTGACGGAGAATTTACAATTGGAAATGCGTTCTCCAAATATAAACATGAGGAGCGAGAGATGAGTAAACTCAAACGTGACCTTGAAACAAATTCGCTGGAGCACACCTTCACAAATAGATTGATGCGGTGTTGAACTATTAAACATCAGCAATATCTCTTTTTTCATCACGAATTTACTATAAAGTACTTTTGAGTGCTTTAATTATGTTTAAGCAGTGAAAATAAAACGTTTGAGAAATTATTTTAGCGAGGTTATTGCAACTTGCAACTTGCCCCATACCTTACTGTTGCAACTTGCAACAGTAGTACATATTGTTATGCTTCTCTAGACGATCGCCATTTAAGCAGCTCTGTAGGAACAACACCATCTGCATATTATAGTTGAAGAATACCTTATTCCTCCTGAAAATTACAAAATTTCATGCAACATCACAATTCCGAAATATTCACTACGATTATACTTCTGTAGAAATTACTTACCTACATGAAAAAACTATTTTTTCTCCTAAAGATTCTGAAACCAAAGCGATTGTCTTCAAACAATATGTAACAACTAACTAAATAATGGCGCCTCAGAACCACTATGCGCCCGCACTTATTCTGCGCGCACGCCAGAGAAGTAGCAGTGTTGCAACTAACACTTTGCCGTCACTAGCCCCAGTTTCCCCTACTATTAATTGATAACCACTAGAGTCATCTTTGTCTTCTCAGTATTAATACTTGTAGAAATAATAGTAATACTTCAATTTCTGTTCCAAATTGTTTTCACTGTTTACAGCCATTGGAACTGTGGCCCACGCAGTGATTTCGGCCTATTGAAACGCTACCTTAACTTAGCAGTGTATTCTCGGATGAAAAGCCACCCCAGTATCAAAATGACTATTTACAACATTCCCAACACTCAAGTGGTATATTGAATTTCGACAACGTATGTGGTATCGTCTGGTCTTTTTTGACCCGTTAATTAATTTATCAATTTATCGTCAAAATCAAATTTTATTACTAAAATAAGAATGTAGTTTGATTTAAACAACTGTTTTGGAGCTTACCCAGTGAAATTTAAATTTAAAACAATTTTCAAATACATTTTTAGGGTACAACATTTAAACCCATACGTTAATACAATATTAAAAACCGGTGTTTATAAGTCTCTCTCTCTCTATATATATATATATAGACTTATCTCATAAACACCGGTTTATATATATATACGGGCAACGCCCTAGCCGAGCTGGTCTACCGGTTCCCGTAAGATGACCGAAGTCAAGCAGCTCTGGGTCTGGTCAGTGCTTGGACGGGTGACCGTTGCAGTACTCCAGATGGTGTTACCTGTGCGGCGTCCACCCAGCATCGTGAGGCCAATTTAGGAGCTACCTGATTAAAGAGGTAGCGATCACAGTGAGAGCTTCGGCTCTCCTCTCCCAACCCGTCTGGTCAGCGTGGGAGCAGTAGACCAACTCCTCCCTTCGGGGAGAGGCCTCATCCACTAGTGGATTGAATATGGCTGTGATTTATTATATATATATATATACTGTTTTCCGTAACATATACACTTTCTTAAATTTATATTACAAATATGAAGGTATTTTGTCAATTTCTTCATGAATACTGCAAGTCTGCAATATTTTCAGAAAACAATTGTAATTCCTGAAATATATACAGAAATCAAGATGCTGCTCTGTTGCAAATACCTACATTTTATTTCAAAAATATAATAAAATGAATTTATCATAACTGTGAAACTTAAGGCTAGCAGACCGATGTATATTCTATTGCCTGCACGCGTTACAATATGCTTTCCCAACACTGTGATTCTTACAAACTTCTCTGATGTATTCACTGCATACAGTATTGTATTTATTGTAACTTGCTGATGGGAACACATAGCATCGTCTTAGTTTCTTTGATTGACCACCTTCCTAACATGTGTGTCTTACTGTCTCAGTGTTGTTAGGAATTTCACCTACAGCGTTCTTCATAATCTCGACAAGTGCACGTGGACACCTAGCATCACGAGTCGACGCCTATTATGAGGCATTACTGGATATTTACCAACAGTGACGAGAAAGTCTCGACGTTCTAGATTTGAGTTAGATTCCACAGAAGTACACAAAACATGGGCATTGACTCCAGCAATATCAAGCAATGCGTAAAATATTGCTAATGACCATCTTCTTGTTCTTAGGTGAACTGTATAATTCGCAACTTTCTGATCAAGAATGTCAACTCCTGATTTGATTGCATTCTATAATTCAATTATTTCTGGTTTAACACTGTCTTCAACTGTCTTTGTGTGATGCATGAAAGATATAAGAAGCACATATTCTCCTTTATTAGGAACATAACTCACCATAGCTTTTTCCTTGGTCAAACAAAATTTTGTAGTTTTTTCCTCGTCTTTTGATGGGCAGTAAGTAGTGTGGTATTTTAGGCTTATTTTTTTTAGAGTGTCAACGTAAGTAAGCACATGCCGTTTTAGTTAGTCTAATATGTCAACTTAACTAAATCAATTATCACCTGTTAAATTGCGATTGCTATTAGCTATATGTATGATCAAAGAGAGTACACTGAATGTAGGTATGGAAAGTCTCCTTAGATTAGGTAGGACGCACCTGCCACTGTCTATAAAAGCATTCATCGTGTAGTGTCGTTTTGCATCGCATAAACATATTAGTTTAATGCCGTATTTATTTTCTTCGCTTTTCATGTAGACCCTGAACATACAATGGAATTAAATGGAATTAACATTTCGTCCACACTAATACACCAATCCGATAAGAGATCTCATTTCGGTATTATCAACGTGATTTACGAATGTTGCTGTCTCACCTTACCCGGTGAGTTCAGTTATTTTCTCGTTAGTGAACTTTATTATAGTGGAAATAATATAATCATCCATAAGTAAGTGCCAATAATCAACAGCGTTGTTTGAATACACTTCCCTAGGTTTTTATTTCAGTATTGGCATATTGCAACCTTAGCATGCCTTCGTAGTAGAGATAATTCGTCAAACTCGTTAAAAAAAGACACCCCGCGGAAAACACAAGATACCCTAAAAGCAATAAGGTCGGTGAAAAATGCCGGTTAAATAACAGGTTACTATCAAAACACTAATAAAATCCTGGCTCCAATCCATGTAGTATATTAACAACAACTCCATACTTTCATCCAACACCCAAACACAATTTCTCAAAATTCACAAACTTTACAACTATTCCAGGTATACACAGATTACTACAAAAAGTTATCAACTTGTTCAATATAAATTCAATCAGTAATTTAAGCGTAGCCTGTTCCTTTAGAATCCATTATGCATTCACTTTTCATGCGACAATACAATAATTCCATTTACTGATTACAAATTATGCAATCAACGAAGGAGAAAATAAAAAAAGTGTTATTCCGACAACAAGGCAGTGTTCAACACTTAAACCTCCAAACTAAAATTGCAATCAATCTAATCCATGTCCCGCAATTTCAGTCAAGTTTTAGACGATCAAAGGCGGCGGAGGATATTTCCTGGAAATCCAAAATAGTCAAATTCACTTTATTTTAGTTCATTCAAGGGGTGGATGGGTGTTATCCTGAGAATTAACCAAAACCTGAATTTTACTATTATTATTAACTCACTAAGATTTACTAATTAGTACTACTTTACTTCGAAACATTGTTCAAACGGTGTCCAATCATTCTTCAAAATTAAAATGTAAAGCCGCGAAATGAAATTTCATTTCCAAATCAAAGAATACACCATTAGCAATCAAGGAATACTGAAATTCAGCTGATTTCTTCCCTACAATTCAAATTCAAATGTCCGTATTAAATTTTTAATCTAAAGTACAATTTAAACTTCCTCGCCAAGACCTAACTCACTTTGATATTGTTATATCAAAAATTTAACTAATACTCAATTTCTTCGTTTTAAAGGAAATGGTTCAGTTTAATCCAAGACAAATTTTCAAAATATAACTATTAGCCAAACGAATAAACTGCTTACTCACAAACCAATCCAAATTGCAACTCTCTGGATTCTCAAATGCCTCAGCGAAATGCCGTTTCTAAGACACAAACGAGCATAAAATTCTCTAATTTCCTGCCAAAAACACCTGAATTAAATACTAGCCCTCAGCTTGAGTACGAACAAAAATCTCTAACAAGGTTTCAAGTAAATCGCAGATTAAAAAAAAACTGAACACTCCTAATGTGTTCAATCTGTCTCGAAAAATGCAAATTGCTCACTCCAACTTTTAATACTTAACAAAAATGAACCACACAATCTTCTGGGATAATGTTATGCATAGCGCAAATTAATTATACACACCGACTAAACGCGCAAATCCGCCAACAGGACCAACCTGACTTTTCCGGTTGCGGACCAAATATTCTACACAGGATTTCAGCACACAATCCAAAAACAAACCTTGGTGCTTTCAATAACTATAACAAATATTACCAACTCAAGACACAAGCGAACTATATTTTAACAAACAACAACCATAATTGCCAAAACCTGTAAACACAAAAAATTTCCATAAATAGAAATAGGGTCTTCAGGAGCCTACAGTACCCACGCAACACATCTGACTAAACTCAAGCTCTAAACATTTTACACACTCCAGAAGAGCGATGCAGAAATGTCTTCCAGATTTAGGATTATCTAAGGAAAAGGATTCCAGATCCTTGTGGTTGCTGCTAACGACAGTAAATATGAACGACGGAGGAAATACCGATAAAGCGACACCTGCAATCTTTTCAATTAGATCGACGGTTTATCTTCTGAAGTACTAGCTGGTTTGGATTAGCGAAAGTCAAAGAAAGAAAACGAAAATCTGTACTTGGGAATGATTTCATATTGTGGCAACTGTTAAATAGTGTAACTATTTTTTCCTGTTTCAATTTATGTGTAATAGTTATTTTGTTTATAATGGAGGGTTACTGTAGATTAGAGGTAGAGCTGTCTAATATATTCTTTTGTGGTAGGTCTTCTGACATTCCTAAGGAAATAATATAACCAAGGCATATTTTCCTGAAAAGTAAATTTAGTGTTTTATAACTAGCCATCTCGAGCTCTTGACCTCAATCCTGGGAATTCCTAAAGAGAATACTTCATTAGTCTTGGTGTGATGATACCTTTACATTTCCAATTCTGAATGGATCTTGAGAAACGATTTCTTTTCAATAAATTTTATTTAGCAATAAAAATAAAGCAATAACAAAATAAAGAAAGAATAAGGTGTTGAAGTTATCTTGAGAACTTAGCAGTTGTTAGGACATTGAAAATTCACTAATATAAGGTAGCGTGAGTTCACGAGGCGAAGCTGTCAATCCATTTCACAATTATAAAGTAAGGCGACTTCGTGAGGCGACGTTTACATTTTACAATTATAAGCTAAACCGAACTTCGTAAGGCGAAGCTCTCAGTCCATATAATGGAGTTTGTAAATGGGTAGTTACTTGAGTGAACATTTCTTGTTTTACATATAAATACGAATGATACATATTTCTGATTAATTGACAATATCCAATTTGGAACATACTTTATATCTCAAGCTATAACTTAAATTACTACATACAGAATAAGAGAATAGGGATCGATCGAATTCATTTAACACAGAGAGAGATAGAGTGAGAGAAGCAAAATTAAACTAGAGTAATCAAATCATTTTCCACAGCCAAAGTCATCTTAGTGTTCAGAAATCTCATAGCAAGAAGTTCCATTGTCACTTTTCTTGTAAGCAGTCCGTTATATATCGTATGACCAGTGACCAAAACTACTTTGCTGTGCAATTATTTTGTACCAGAACTTCACTCTAATTCCTTCCAGTATCGTAAATGCATTTACTATAACTACTTCAAGCATTTTCTTCTTAAAAATAGACAATGTCAAACTAGCATTATTTCTCAATGCAAAGTTCTATCGAAACATAATTACTGAAGAGATTCTGAATTAATTTAAGCAAACAAATACTAATACCCCATATCAATCTCGGAAAGGGGAATATAGAAAAACATTATTCTAAGTATTCTAAGTCTACTAAGTAAATTAAAATAGATCTGACCTTATTGTAGCCGTGGTGTTAGATGTTTTTATTCTATTCACACATTGACATAACAAGACAAATATGAATAGTATTTAAGCACTTTCTGATTGACGTAGTTTCTTCTGGAAATTTCTATGTGAAATTATTGCGTTATCTTCAGATAATTAGTGATTGCACGTGTTGTTTATTTCAAGCCAACTTACGTCTTTTAATTTTTAGGGAAAACAAGTAATCTTGCGGTTAGAAATTAAGGATAGAAAGGTACATCTTTTCTGTTGATCAATTCTGAAAGGATATCATTCCGGAGCTAATCAACGTTTCGTTGTTTACAAAATTATGTTGTTACAATAATAATATATAGTCACTTCCTTTACTAATTGCTAAAATAGCTTTGCAATCAATACTACAAAATCCTGTTGAGTGGCATGATTTCATTATAAAAGCGATTCATTCTTAAGACAGAAATACATTCATATCCTTTTCGTCTCATATCCTTTGTTACAAGCACGGTTTATGAACCATAGACCGTCACCATTTCATAATAAGGAAAATAGGTTGGGATTTTGAATAAGATAGGAAAGGGAAACTATAGAAGGAATAAATTGAATATTCTGAAACAGATTATTTAATTTATCTGCCACAATATGATTAAACGCATAACAAATTATGTGTGACTCAATCTGCATCTTTAATCACTTTTAAGTACCCACTACAGGTTGGCAAAAGACAATGTCTTACCTTTATCTTAGTATGGACATCACCTGTAGTCTGGAATCACAAATCACAATTAAAACTACCAACACAACAAACGGCGGTCAATACCTAAAATAAATGTCGTGTCATTATCTAACGCAAATCCAAATAATCTATTCACATATATCACATAATGGAGTCACTTCATATATCGTTACACTGTATGTGCAGAATTCATTCTATAGTTCATTTTCCAAGTTTTCACATCACTACTGGTGAAGGAATCCTACCACTGGGCTATAGAGCAATGGACCCAACCTAATCTAAATTAAACACATCTCTCAAAACGCTAGGATAACCGAAGTAGAGAATAAATTAGTATCAATTGCTTTCAAAGTTTACTTAATTAATTATAACGTAGTTTAATTTAAATGAATATCATGGTAAACGTTAATCAATTTCAACAACTGCACAACACAAACAATATCATACTCTGTATATGGTTACTCAAATAATACCTTAAGTAATCCCTAATTAACTGAGAGGTTATATTGACTAAATTCTTTGAAAAGAAACTCAAAATTTTTGAGGAAATAAAAAGATTTAAAAGAATCAATTTATTTATCTGATTTTAAACAATATTCGCTTTCGAAATATAACATTATAACCAGAAGTTGAAGTAATAATTTCGTTAAGATTTGAACAGAATAAAGTTTGTGTTGCAGAAATCAAACAAATTCGTAACTTCTATCTTTTACACACTATGAAGTACTTAAGAGAAAACGAAAGTTGGCTTCGCAGATAAAAATGTTAAATTTTTTTATAATAATCAATAATTCATGCCGAAATTTTCACGATATAGTTCAGAAACATTAATATTTAATTTGAGAAAGGTTTTACCATATTACCTTTAACAGTAATTTAGTTATTACATGAAACATACCTTGAAGAAAGAAACCAGTTTTCCTTAAAGCAGGCGTGGCGCCATGCCAGCTGATTACTACGTTATACAGATAATTATTTGAGTAAATATTGGAATACGCAATAATAATGTTACAAATATGACAACTGAACGGAGAATCTGGCTGTAGTTGAAACCAATATTAATTAAACATTTCGAAATTTTAAATTTACGATTAAATTCAGAATTATCAAGATATGCGTGTAAAAATGTTCGAACAAACCTTGTCGTTGATTAAACTAACTGAGGTTGTGTATGATAGCTGTTAACATGGCTAACCGGGAGTTTTAAAAAGAATTGAAAAATTGGAAGACTAAAAATTGGCAATTGATCATTAGAATCGAACGACCCGATACTTAAAACGTAGGAATTCTGTTAATAGCGGCCTCATACTTAATTTAGCAAATATTACCCATGTTGAAAAAATAATCTTTAAAACCAAAATAATAACTTTATAGAAGTGAAAATTTCGAAATAAATTTACAGTGATGAAATGTCTTGTTAGCACTTGTATCGAATTTTATTCTCTTCACAACTATGAATAGAATTCACCGGAATAGATGAATAACTGTCTAGATATCCTTGAGCTTAGCACATTTTTGCATATATAATTAATTATTTGTAGTTTAGGGCTCAGGAGATACAAATGACGGAAAAGCCCACATATCTATCCTTCGGTCGGTGAAATTTGAACTACTACTAACATGGAGGGGAGAGCAGTACTCCCATCAACCGGAGAAGAATGCTGATTCACACCAATCAGCAAGAAACACTGAGCCAATCATTGACTAGGATCCAATCAAAATTAGGCACTAAATCCAAGTCAATGTTTCGTGACTAACGAAAACCTGGAAAGACACAGACAGAAAAAAAGCAAAATAATAAAACGAAACACGCCCAAAGCATGACAAAAGCCAAACAAAAAGAAAAAATATAATTAGAGCACGAAAGGAAAAAGAACATTACAAAGAAATAGAAAGGGAAGAAAAATATAAATGTAACAGCAAACTACTCTGTTACACAAGAAACGCCATAAATTACCATAACCTGACTTCGAGTATCCACTCCACAAGACAAAATTTGTGACTAACCTTGTCGATAACACTCCCAAAACAAAGCTCAAAAACAATCACACCACAAGAGTCTAAAATGTCAGTACCCTTACGAACTATGCCGAGTGACCTCATCGGTTTTGGGCCACCTATTGAACTATATCCTGGAGTAGTTTTAAATTTTCTTCGTTGAAATTTAATTTAATTTCTTGATTTAATGCTAGCAAAAGCTCTTGATTAATTAATTTATTCGCGTTGTAGACGAAACTTCAAGACACATTCCAGACCACATTTACTACTGTCATAACTTTTAATATATAAACTGAAAAAAATATGATTAATTAAATCACTTACCACTAGTTAATTAAATTAGTCTGAGTTTAGTTGTATTTTTCTCTCAGAGCAGAGAAGTAAATTTAGATCATTTAAAACATTTTTTCACGCAACCTGCTCCCAAATCCGGGACCTTCTGTTTAAAGTATTCACCAGTTTAATTAAAGTTGTCTCCTTCTTTTCAAAACCTCCATTTAAATTCAGCTCCATATTGAATCTCTGATTCTAAACTTCAATTGAGTAATTGTAGAACACTACCTTGTCATCCGAGAACTTATTTACATTTCACTACATAGTGGATCAACCGACATTTTTCAAATTTGAAAGAACCATGTTCAATGGTTCTTTCCCCGGTCATAATCACTGTCGATGTCAAGTCGAATTTCAAAATCTCCGTAACTTTACCAGTGGCGCCACCTACGATCAATGTTCCAAGTCCTTACTGATACAGGAACCTTACGAGAATCTAGTCCAAGGTGAGAGTAGAAACTGAATTAAAATAGTACATTTTGCTGCAATAAGTAAACTTCCTATTATATTATGCACCTTGTTCGAGAAGTAGGAAATGGATCGTACACCATTTATACCTGTTTTTTTATAAACACATTTTTCATTATCTGATGCAGGCAAAGATTGATTGTCACTTATTTCACTACCATCTGATGTTTCTGCTGATAACAAAGAGGAAATTGTATCTCGCGAATCTAAATCACTGTGATCTACTTGGAACACTCATTTTCACTGACACTACTGTGAACGGAATTTATTGTTAGAGCATCACTGATGTCACCGTCACCCTCTTCAAGCTCTTCGTCTAGATACTGTTCAATTTGCCTTCTTCGTTTAGCATCCATTTGAAATTCACTAAATTCATATAGACGATGAAAACACCCAAACGAATCGTATCGTCGGGTCAAAAGTGACCCAAGACGGACAGTACGAGCAAAACTACAACTTTCTTACTCAATGAAGATAGTGCTAACTTCAACAATGGATTACCTAGCAACACGAAAAACAATGCTCTGTTTTGCGTTATTAACAATCAATGAAAATTCCTTCGGTCTTATTAAACCCGATACCAGTTGAGAGCTAAAGTTGTACGCACAAGCACTGATAATTCAAAACACTTTAACATAAGCACTAACACTTGTAAACATCCTATAAGAATAAATAAAAACTGGTGTTTGGCAATTCAAGAGAAACTTTTTCAAGGTAGTGATTTTGCTTCTTCGAGGGACAAATGCACATCAGTTTTAGAAGAAATTTAGCTTCCTCTATAGCGTCTAAGTCCACTTTA